>SDVV010017681.1:0-13933 GCA_016164225.1 Gammarus roeselii
AATACAGGTTACAATACACACTCAGGTTACAATACAGGTTACAATACACACTCAGGTTACAATACAGGTTACAATACACACTCAGGTTACAATACAGGTTACAATACACACTCAGGTTACAATACAGGTTACAATACACACTCAGGTTACAATACATACTCAGGTTTTAATACATACATATTATCTCGGTTATTATTAACGAACTTATGACCTTCAGCAGCACGATGAGTTAATAAACCAAGGTTAAACAAGCCTTATGTTTCAACACTCTAACAACGACGAGTTAAGTATACCAAGGTTAAACAAGCCTTATGTGTCAACGCTCCAACAACAACGAGTTAAGTATACTAAGGTTAAAAAAAACTTATGTTTCAACACTCCAACAACGACGAGTTAAGTACACCAAGGTTAAACAAGCCTTATGTTTCAACACTCCAACAACGACGAGTTAAGTATACCAAGGTTAAACAAGCCTTATGTGTCAACGCTCCAACAACAACGAGTTAAGTATACCAAAGTTAAAAAAACTTATGATTCAACACTCCAACAACGACGAGTTAAGTACACCAAGGTTAAACAAGCCTTATGTTTCAACACTCCAACAACGACGAGTTAAGTATACCAAGATTAAACAAGCCTTCTGTTTCAAAGCTCCAACAACGATGGGTTAAGTATACCAAGGTTAACCAAGCCTTATGTTTCAACACTCCAACAACGACGAGTTAAGTATACCAAGATTAAACCAGCCTTCTGTTTCAAAGCTCCAACAACGATGGGTTAAGTATACCAAGGTTAAACAAGCCTTATGTTTCAACACTTGGTCTCGCATCGCATCTAGGTCTCAACTGACGTCATCACATCTAGGTCTCAACTGACATCATCGAATCTAGGTCTCAACTGACGTCATCGCATCTAGGTCTCAACTGGAAGCATCGCATCTAGGTCATAACTGACGTCATAGCGTCTAGGTCTCAATAGATGTCATCGCATCTAGGTCTCAACTGACGTCATCGCATCTAGGTTTCAACTGACATTATCGCATCTTGGTTTTAACTGACGTCATCGCAACTAGGTCTCAACTGACGTCATTGCATCTAGATCTCAAGTGACGTCATCGCATCTAGGTCTCAACTGACGTCATCGCATCTAGGTCTCAACTGACATCATCGAATCTAGGTCTCAACTGACATCACCGCATCTAGGTCTCAACTGACGTCATCGCATCTAGGTCTCAACTGAAATCATCGCATCTAGGTCATAACTGACGTCATAGCGCTAGGTCTCAACAGATGTCATCTCATCTAGGTCTCAACTGACGTCATCGCATCTAGGTCTCAACTGACATCACCGCATCTAGGTCTCAACTGATGTCATCGCATCTAGATCTCAAGTGACGTCATCACATCTAGGTTTTAAGTGACGTCATCGCATCTAGGTCTCAACTGACGCCACCGCATCTAGGTCTCAAGTGACGTCATTGCATCATGGTCTTAACTGACGCCACCGCATCAAGGTCTATACCGTCCTGGCATCAGGGAATTACACGAGCACCAATAGAAAACGTTTTCTTGCCATAAAACAATTGTCCAGCAGTTTTGTCTACATTTTTTTATATTTCTAAACGGTGGATCCGCCAGGCAAGGCTTGAGCTGTGTTCTCTACTCATAAATTGTTTACAGTTGAATCTCGCCTGTTACTGTGAATCTAATTGAAAAATAGTATAGTTTAGAGCTAAATCTCGCCTGTTTCTGTGAATCTAGTTCATAAATAGTATAGTTTAGAGCTGAATCTCGCCTGTTGCTGTGAATCTAGTTTACAAATGGTATAGTTTAGAGCTGAATCTCGCCTGTTGCCGTGAATCTAGTTTACAAATAGTATAGTTTAGAGTTGAATCTCGCCTGTTGCCGTGAATCTAGTTGAGAAGTTTTTGGCAGGTGTAGGTTCATTTAGCTCCATCGGGATCCCACGAACCATAAGAAACAATACTAACCGTGAGTGCATCTCGTATGGTTCATGTTCATTCATGTTTCCGGTCTCTATTAGTTATAGTAAATGCAAATTACAATAGCAAATTAAATCATTTTATAGTTAATCTGTAATTAATAAACAAAAAATGTATCTATCTTATACTATTTCCATGGAATATTGTTTTCTTGTTCGGTGTATGTTTGTCAACTCAAGGTATTCTCAAAGTATTCCTTCATCTATTCTGAAATATACGCGAATCAAGAAATTTCACGAGAAACCTAAATCAATCACGAATTCTCATTCCCCGCACGAGACGGCGCCAATAATCCAATACTTCCTTGCCACTTTCACTTGTACTATAATCCCAGAACTTATAATAGAATACTGCTACATTCCAGCGACTATAACCCAATATTACCTCCCCCGCGTTCACTTGTACCATAATTCAAGCGCTTATAATCAGATACTGCTACATTCCAGCGCCTTTAATCCAATACTACCTCCCCGCGTTCACTTGTACTTTAATTCCACCGCTTATAATCCAAGACGGGCTACGCGAACTCAATCTTTATTCGCTAGAGAAACGTCGAGTCAGAGGCGACATGATAGAAGTGTGGAAGATTATGAAGTGTAAAAAAAACGTCGACCGAGCGAGCCTGTTCACTCTAGATACAAACGGAGTGACTAGGAACAATGGATACAAAATCGTTGGGAAACGTTTCTCACTCGACATCACGCGCAATTTCTTCACGTATAGAGTTGTCGAAGAATAGAACAAACTTCCAGCGGAGGTTGTAAACAGCAATACAACCGAAACGTTCAAGTCGCAGCTCGAAAAGTTCTACATAAATCACCGTTAAATAGCTAAACCGTTCCCTTTCCTGTTGTTATGAAACAGAAATGGCCCGTGAAGCTCTCTTGGACGTTCGTCTTCAGAACTAATCCTCTTGCTATCATAACGGAACCTAGTTTGGGCCAATAGGCCTGTTGTTGTCTTCATACACTTGTAAACCCTTGTAAATACTGCTCCATTCCAGCCCTTATAATCCAATACTACCTCCCCCGCGTTTACTTGTACTATAATTCCAGCGCTTATAATCCAATACTGCTACATTCCAGCGCTTATAATTCAATACTACTTCCCCGCGTTCACTTGTACTATCATCACAGAAAAAAAATACCTGGCATTATTGTCAGCCAACGTTTGGCCAAAAACGGTGGGATACACTCTCTAGATAGTATCTAGATACAGTCTCGAGATACAGACTCTAGATACAGCTCTAGATACAGCCTCTGGATACACTCTCTAGATACAGTCTCTAGATACAGTCTCGAGATACAGACTCTAGATACAGCTCTAGAAACAGCCTCTGGATACACTCTCTAGATACAGTCTCTAGATACAGTCTCGAGATACAGTCTCTAGATACAGCTCTAGATACAGTCTCTAGTTACAATCTCTAGCTACGTTTTTTTTCCATACCTCTGTCAGATTTCTGCGAGGAAAATGTGAATAAAAAAGTCTGTGAATGTATCTAGTTGTAGTTTCTTTTTCAACAGTGAAGATACACGACTATTGACTCATTCACTAGGTCATCAAACTCCCACTCTGCGTCACCACGCTGGGTATACATCCTAAAGATAACCCCATATATTGTCAATTTCTTTAAAACAGTGAACTCTTTTCAATTCCTTCAATATCAGATTCAGGTAGAATGACCTCTTGCGTTCGTACGTAAGTTTTCATCATCAATAATGAATTAAAGCAGATTCCTGGTGTTGTTGTTTTTTTAAATCTCATAGCATTTGAAAAACTACATCCTGTTTTCGTGAGTAAAATTCCGGGTATCAATAATCAGTTAGAATAGATTCGTTGTCTTTCTTTTACAATCTCTTAGCATTTCTGTCATATCAGAACCCCCCCCCCCCTCGGGTGTAAGGATTAACCGCTGAGCGCTTGACCAGCAAGCTGCACTTCCTATTTTCCTGAGCCATCCAGAACGCATCGACAGTGTGAACCTCAACCGATGACAGTCTGCTTAGCGACTACAAGTGGTGTAACCGAGGACACTCTGCAAACCGACTTCAAGACTAAGTGATGTAACCGAGGACACTCTGCAAACCGACTTCAAGACTAAGTGATGTAACCGAGGACACTCTGCAAAGCGACTACAAGTGATGTAACCGAGGACACTCTGCAAACCGACTTCAAGACTAAGTGATGTAACCGAGGACACTCTGCAAAGCGACTACAAGACTAAGTGATGTAACCGAGGACACTCTGCAAACCGACTACATGACTAAGTGATGTAACCGAGGACACTCTGTAAAGCGACTACAAGTGATGTAACCGAGGACACTCTGTAAACCGACTTCAAGACTAAGTGATGTAACCGAGGACACTCTGCAAACCGACTACAAGACTAAGTGATGTAACCGAGGACACTCTGCAAACCGACTACATGACTAAGTGATGTAACCGAGGACACTCTGCAAAGTGACTACAAGTGATGTAACCGAAGACACTCTGCAAAGCGACTTCTAGTTATGTAACCGAGGACACTCTGCAAAGCGACTTCTAGTTATGTAACCGAGGACACTCTGCAAAGCGACTTCTATTGATGTAACCGAGGACACTCTGCAAAGCGACTACGAGTGTTGTAACCGAGGACACTCTGCAAAGCGACTACAAGTGATGTAACCGAGGACACACTGCAAAGCGACTACAAGTGATGTAACCGAGGACACTCTGCAAAGCGACTGCAAGTGATGTAACCGAGGACACTCTGCAAAGCGACTACAAGTGATGTAACCGAGGACACTCTGCAAAGCGACAACATGGGAACAAGCCGGTTTTTATCTCTCACTAAGTTTACTAGCGAAACTGTCTTGCTACAATATATATCTTACTAAATCTTTTCAGTGTATGCAGTATTGCAATGTGAACTGTTCCAGGAGGTGATGGTGGACAACCAAGGCGCGGCGGTCATCGCTGTTATAAATGCACAACACCACCTCTATAAATTCAACCTATTATTTTAAACTATGTTATGAATGTATCTAAAACGTAGCGGGCATCGCAGTCCAGGACCCACTGTACAGTAGCGAAAGAAAGATCATTTATGGTTAGTCTGTACAATGAAACAGAAACTAGACTTTTCCTATGTGGAATTTAACTTCAATATGGAAATTTCTTACGGTATTCTATCTGGACAATCCTTCTTTATGGATAATATCAATTCAATTTCCTTTAAGTTCAAATGTTGAGCGGGAAAAGGATCAGTGAAGCTTGCTCATAATCTTTTACCATAAACAAAGTTTCTTTCGCTACTATACATCTTGAAAAATCAAACCTAAACACATTTTGTAAGGTATTAACTATGCGGAGGTGATTGGTGTCCAGAATAATAAAAAAAAATATCGTATGACTCTAAGTTAAACATCATTGTTGACGATTTTATAAAGATCTACTACTCAGCGGTTACCGCACTTCAGAATCCAATGTACACCGTGTAAAAATTCAACTTGAACCTTATTTTGTTAAGGTATTTACAAGGCTGGGGTCACCGCCATCCAGTACGCAAAAGATGTCAGTGTCGGCCAACCTGCGACGAACGCAGACATCCTGGACGCCTTCATTTGTCGTCGCCGGAGTCCGCACTATTAAAGGTGTGACCACTGACATCGCAAATCAACAGGGGAAGAAGATTACGTGAACCAGGGCAGAGATGATCAACATGTCAAATTAGCTTACTTAAACCTGTTTCTACACTTCCACCAGCCTCATAAAATCAAGTTTTTTACGTACATGCTAGGCTCTCGGTGCGGTTCAGTTTGTTTCGTCTGTGATCTTTATTTTCTTAGTGGATTGTCTATTCAAAGCGCCTCCCCACGAAATTACCTGAGCGCGGCTAACGGAGCACCGACGCACACATCCTCACCTAACCGCGGCACACGGGCAACTGAGCCTAGGTCTACGCTGTCACTCCACCGTCTCCTACCCTCGCTGCCTGAAATTGCAACCATCAAAGGAAATGTGATGAAAAGGCGAATTTTTCTTCAAAGTATACAAATGTGGCCTATAAATTAAGATCTTTTATTTTTCCGATTGAAAATCATTAAAGACATTTCACCAAAAATGTACACATATATGATGGGTCCCGGTCATGTACACAGCTGGTAATCTCATTGAAACTAAATAAACTTCTCTATTAACCTGTCCTAGTTCATTCACGGTATCTTGGCATACTCCAATGACATACTGCACTGCCACCGCGATCGTTTCATTATCCCCCATTAAAGATTGTAATTGTCAACCGGAACAGTTGTTGGGATCAATTTCAAAGGAAAAAGATTCTACGAGGTTCGATCATTTTTGTTCAACATGCAAGGCCGTTCTTTACAAGTTAGTAAAATAGGATAGCTTAGAACTACATTATTGTCAAATAAAAAATTTAAATGTAGATTTCGTCTCTAACAAAATCTACCTTTAATTCATGATCTTTCTTCCAATGCTGTACTTTTATTGCTTCTTCGTTGTAAGCCGAACGAGGTCCAGTTGGCTCATCAGTTAGCTATTCATTTGTTTTTACGCGCATGTTGTTAATTCATAAAATCAAACATTATAGAATAAAAAGACTTCAGTGATTGAAAAACACTTGACAAAACCTCTTGAAGCGTCAGGTACTGAAACGAGAAGAATTCGTGCATGGTTAATGTCTTTGACCAAGTGTCACTGGACAAGAAGCATACGTGCATGGTTAATATCTTTGACCCGGTGTCACTGAACGAGAAGAATTCGTGCATGGTTAATGTCTTTGACCAAGTGTCACTGGACAAGAAGCATACGTGCATGGTTAATGTCTTTGACCCGGTGTCACTGAACGAGAAGAATTCGTGCATGATTAATCTCTTTCACCCAGTGTCACAGAAGCGAGAAGAGTTCGTGCATGGTTAATGTCATTGACCCAGTGTAGCTGGAGAGAAGATTTCGTGAATGGTTAATCTCTTTGACCCAGTGTCACTGAACGAGAAGAATTCGTGCATGGTTTATCTCTTTGACCCAGTTTCACTGAACGAGAAGAATTCAGGCATGGTTAATCTCTTTGACCCACTCTCACTGAAAGAGAAGAATTCGTGCACGGTTAATCTCTTTGACCTACTCTCACTGAACGAGAAGAATTCGTGCACGGTTAATTTCTTTGACCCACTTTCACTAAACGAGAAAAATTCGTGCACGGTTAATCTCTTTGACCCACTCTCACTGAACGAGAAGAATTCATGCATGGTTAAGCTCTTTGACCTACTCTCACTGTAAGCGTAAAATTCGTGCACGGTTAATCTCTTTGACCCCCTCTTCCTGAAAAAGAAGAATCCGTGCACGGTTAATCTCTTTGACCCACACTAAACGAGAAAAATTCGTGCATGGTTAATCTCTTTGACCCACTCTCACTGAACGAGGAGAATTCGAGCATGGTCAATCTCTTTGACCCACTCCTAATGAACGAGAAGAATTGTGCACGGTTAATCTCTTTGACCCACTCTCACTGAACGAGAAGAATTTGCCATCTCGTTGACCCACTCTCACTGGACGAGAAGAATTCGTGCATTGTTAATCTCTTTGACCCACTCTCACTAAACGAGAAGAATTCGTGAATGGTTAATCTCTTTGACCCACTCTCACTGAATGAGGAGAATTCGTGCACGGTTAATTTCTTTGACCCACTCCTACTGAACGAGACGAATTCATGCACGGTTAATCTCTTTGACCCACTCTCACTGAACGAGAAAAATTCGCAATCTTTTTGACCCAATCCTACTCGACGAGGAGAATTCGTGGACGGCTAATCTCTTTGACCCACTCTCACTGAACGCGAAGAATTCGTGCATGATTAATCTCTTTGACCCACTCTTACTCGACGAGAAGAATTCGTGCACGGTTAATCTCTTTGACCCACTCTCACTGAACGCAAAGAATTCGTGCATGATTAATCTCTTTGACCCACTTTTACTCGTCGAGAAGAATTCGTGCACGGGTTATCTCTTTGACCCACTCTCACTGAACGCGAAGAATTCGTGCATGGTTAATCACTTTGACCCAGTGTCACTGAACCAGAAGAATTCGTGCAGGGTTAATCCCTTTGACCCACTCTCACTGAACGCGAAGACCTGTTTCAGTGTGAGTGCCGTGACTTGGCAACAAGGGTAACTCAGTTACAGATCAGACGATGGCTTCAAGGAAACGCGACGAGAGAGACGGCCTGAAGTCGAGGCAACACTTGCTTGAGGACGCATTAAGAGCCTGTCAAGGATGGAATGGGGATGCTGTAATGGCGTGTTAAGGAGGCGTAAGCGATTACATGAGGATTCGTTGAGAAAGTGTTAACGTTGGGGTTTGCTTGTGGACTCTTAAAGTGCCTGTTAAATGGGTGTAGAAGATTGCACGAGGACGCGTTAAAGACGCGTTAAGGACACGATGAGAACGCGTTAAGAGAGTGTTCAGTACTCGTTCAGGACGCGTTAAGGACACACAGAGAACGCGTTAAGATAGTGTTCAGGACTTGATCAGGACGCGTTAAGGATTGCAAGAAAATTCGTTAATGACGTGTTTGGATTGCAACAGGACTCGTTTATGACATGTTAAAAATTGCTCAAAACACTGTCCGGATTTGTTAAGGGATGCGTAAGGACGCATTAAGGCCGTCTTAAGGACCTGTTGAGGATTGCATGAGGACGCGGTAAAGACGAGTTACTTACGTGTTAGGGATGCATGAGGACGCATTAAGGCCATGTTAAGGACCTGTTGAGGATTGCATGAGGACGCGGTAATGACGAGTTAGTTACGTATTAAGGATGCATTAGGACGCGTAAGAAGAGTTTGGGATTTGGATACATCACGAATGAGTTAAGATTTGCAATAGAACAGGTCAAGGATTGCAGGAAAACAAACACGTAAAGAATATTTTGAGGTTTACACAAGGATGCGTTAAAAACATGTTTAAAATTGCTCGAATTCGCGATAAGGATTTGTTAAGTGTTGCACAAAGACGCGTAAAGGCCGTGTTTAGGATGCGTTAAGGATTGCACGAGGACGTGTTTAGGATGCGTTAAGGATTGCACGAGGACGTGTTTAGAACGCTTTTAAGACGTGATTAGGATTTAATGGGAAAGCTGTCAAGACGTGTTAGGGATTGAATGAGAACAAGTTTGTGACGTGTTTAGAATTGCATTAAGACGCCACAGGAACGTATTGATGATTTCATGAGGACGCTATAAAACGTACAATGGATTACATGAGGACGCGTTGAAATGGCACATGGACGCGTTCAGGACGCGTTAAGGATTGCATGAGGACATGTTAAGCAGGGCATAAGGACGCGTCAAGGATTGCATGAGGACGCGGTAAGGATGGTATTTGGACGTGTTAAGGATGACATGGGGACGCGTTAAGGATGGCATAGGGGCGCGTTGAGGATTGCAAGAGAACACGTTAAGGATGGCATAAAGACGCGTAAAGGACGCGTTAAGGATTGCATGAGGACATGTTAAGCAGGGCATAAGGACGCGTCAAGGATTGCATGAGGACATGTTAAGCAGGGCATAAGGACGCGTCAAGGATTGCATGAGGACATGTTAAGCAGGGCATAAGGACGCGTCAAGGATTGCATGAGGACATGTTAAGCAGGGCATAAGGACGCGTCAAGGATTGCATGAGGACATGTTAAGCAGGGCATAAGGACGCGTCAAGGATTGCATGAGGACATATTAAGCAGGGCATAAGGACGCGTCAAGGATTGCATGAGGACGCGGTAAGGATGGCATTTAGACGTGTTAAGGATGACATGGGGACGCGTTAAGGATGGCATGGGGGCACGTTGAGGATTGCAAGAGAACACGTTAAGGATGGCATAAAGACGCGTAAATGACGCGTTAAAGACGCGTTAAGAACGCGTTAAGGATTGTATGAAAAAGCGTTGCGGACGTTACAAGGATCGACAGAAAACGAGTTGAGACCGCTTCAAATATTGCGTGAAGACGAGTTCAAGTCGTTCTAGGGATTGTGTGAGGGCGTGTTTAGGACGTGTTAAGTATAGCAGGAGGACGCGTTAAGAACGCGTCGTGGACGCGCGGTTTCTGGTGGAGGTGAATGTTTCTTGATATTTATTCGGGGCGTATAATAGTTACTTAATTAGACCCTTTATTGCTTGCCGAACACAGGGGATGAGACGGACACCATATATGGCGAGGGGACTGAGACTGACACCATATATGGCGAGGGGACTGGGGCTGACACCATATATGGCGAAGGGACTGAGACTGACTCCATATATGGCGAGGGGACTGAGACTGACACCATATATAGCGAGGGGACTGAGATTGACACCATATATGGTGATGGGACTGAGACTGACACCATATATGGCGAGGGTACTGAGACTGACACCAAATATGGCGAGGGGACTGAGACTGACATCTTATATAGCTAGCGGACTGAGACTGACACCATATATGGCGAGGAGACTGAGGCTGACTCCATATTTGTCGAGGGAATTGAGACTGACGCCGTATATGGCGAGGGGACTGAGACTGACACCATATATGGCAAGGGAACTGCGACTGACACCGTATTTGGCGAGGGGACTGAGATTGACACCATATATGGCGGGGGACTGGGACTGACACCATATATGGCGAAGGGACTGCGACTGACACCATATATGGTGATGGGACTGAGACAGACACCATATATGGCGAGGGGACTGAGACTGACACTATATATGGCGAGTGGACTGAGACTGACACCTTATATGGTTAGCGCACTGAGACTGACACCATATATGGCGAGGGGGACTGAGGCTAACACCATATATGGGGAGGGAACTGAGACTGACACCATATATGACGAGGGGACAAAGACTGATACCATATATGGCGAGGGGACTGAGGCTGACACCATATATGGCGAGGGGACTGAGACTTACTCCATATATGGCGAGGGGACTGAGACGGATACCATATATGGCGAGGGGACTGAGCCTGACGCCAAATATGGCGTGGGGACTGAGACTGACACTATATATGGCTAGGGGACTGACACTGACACCATATATGGCGAGGGGACTGAGACTGATACCATATATGGCGAGGGGACTGAGGCTGACACCATATATGGCGAGGGGACTGAGACTTACTCCATATATGGCGAGGGACTGAAACGGATACCATATATGGCGAGGGGACTGAGCCTGACGCCAAATATGGCGAGGGGACTGAGACTGACACCATATATGGCTAGAGGACTGACACTGACACCATATATGGCGAGGGGACTGAGACTGATACCATATATGGCGAGGGGACTGAGGCTGACACCATATATGACGAGGGGACTGAGGCTTACTCCATGTAAGGCTAGGGGACTGAGACTGACCCTATATATGGCGAGGGGACTGAGACTGACACGATATATGACTAGGGGACTGAGTCCGACACTATATATGGCGAGGGGACTGAGACTGACACCATATATGACGAGGGGGATCGAGACTGACACCAGAAATGGCGAGGGGACTGAGACTGACACCAGATATGGCAAGGGGACTGAGACTGACACCATATATGGCGAAGGGACTGAGACTGACACCATTTATGGCGAGGGGACTGAGACTAACACCCTATATGGCGAGGGGACTGAGACTGACACCATATATGGCGAGGGGACTGCGACCGACACCATATTTGGCGAGGGGACTGAGACTGACACCATATATGGTGAGGGGACTGAGACTTACACCATATATGGCGAGGGGACTGAGGCTGACACCCTATATGGCGAGGCGACTGAGACTGACACCATATATGGCGAAGGGAGTGAGACTGATACCATATATGGCGAGGATACTGAGGCTGACACCACATATGGCGAGGGGACTAAGACTGACACCTTATATGGCAAGGGGACTGATACTGACACCACATAGGGCCATTTTTTCATGATCAAATCAGATTTTAGGTTTCTGTAAGCCACAAAAACACCATTCATTCTATGAGGTTAAAAATCAACCATGACACACATTTTTTGCAACAAATAATTAGTGTATTTTTATCGGAATATTGATGTTTCGGTAATAAAGCAAGACCAATATGTGTAACGTCCTGACGCATATTGAATGACGATCATTTAGTATCTTTGTGGAGCTTCCATCGCTAACTAATTTTCTTTCACTTCGGCTGTGTTTGAACTCTATCAACAGTTTACAGAAGTATGTGTGTCTATTAGTTCGCCCTCGAGACTCAATTACTTCACATTGACAAGATCATATTTCCTTCGGGGTTTTATTATCGGATCATCAGAAGTTACCAGGATTGGGTTACCATGAGTGAGTTACAAGGAGTGGGTTACCAGTAGTAGGGTTCCAGGAGTGGGTTACCATGAATGGATTCCCAGGAGTGGGTTGCCAGGAGTAGTTTACCAGGAGTGGGTTGCCAGGAGTAGTTTACCAGGAGAGGGTTACCAGTAGTGGGTTATCAGGAGTGGATTACCAGAGGTGGGTTACCAGTAGTTGGTTATCGGGTGTGGCGCACCAGTAGTGGGTTACCAGGAGTGGGTTACCAGGAGTGGGTTGCCAGGAGTGGGTTGCTGACAATGCACTGATCTTGATTATATAACTAACATTGAGAAAACACTTCTCGGTAATTTAATTTGTCTTGCGTCTAATTGCATAACATTATTTGTGTATCTTAATAAGTTAACAAACAAGCATTTTTTCATAGTGGCCGATGCCTGTCATCAATGAACGCTGAGTTATCTGCTCGGAAAACAACTTTAATTCACGATCAAAGCATAACGAATGAATTCGGGTGTGTGTTTTTTTCCACGTATCATTGATATATTTTCTTATCATTTTCACTTATACAAAGGACTATATTATCTGAAGTTTATGAACACTTGAAGTAAATTTCCTCAGAATTTTGAATACATTCGAGTATAGTTTTTTGTCCACTTCTCAAACTCAAAAACCTTTTTGCCACCAGATGGCATCCGTGCATCCTTCAGCGTCCAGATATACTTTTTGCCACCAGATGGCATCCGTGCATCCTTCAGCGTCCAGATATACTTTTTGCCACCAGATGGCATCCGTGCATCCTTCAGCGTCCAGATATACTTTTTGCCACCAGATGGCATCCGTGCATCCTTCAGCGTCCAGATATACTTTTTGCCACCAGATGGCATCCGTGCATCCTTCAGCGTCCAGATATACTTTTTGCCACCAGATGGCATCCGTGCATCCTTCAGCGTCCAGATATACTTTTTGCCACCAGATGGCATCCGTGCATCCTTCAGCGTCCAGATATACTTTTTGCCACCAGATGGCATCCGTGCATCCTTCAGCGTCCAGATATACTTTTTGCCACCAGATGGCATCCGTGCATCCTTCAGCGTCCAGATATACTTTTTGCCACCAGATGGCATCCGTGCATCCTTCAGCGTCCAGATATACTTTTTGCCACCAGATGGCATCCGTGCATCCTTCAGCGTCCAGATATACTTTTTGCCACCAGATGGCATCCGTGCATCCTTCAGCGTCCAGATATATAAAGAAGACACCGACCTCCACTTTTCTTCCTCCGGAACGTTTATTTCTCGTCGGTTCCTGGTTTTATTGTTAGATGTGACAGGAGACGACGAAGATGAAGAATGTCGACCTGATAAATTATAACTGAATGTCGATCTGATTAATCATAACTGAATGTTGGCCCGAGAAATTACAACTGAAGGTCGGCCCGAAAAATCGTAACGAAATGTTGGCCTGACAAATTATAACTGAATGTCGCCGTGACAAATTATAACTGATTGTCGGCATGACAAATTAAAGCTGAATGTCGGCCTGACAAAATAAAACCTAATGTAGGCCTGACAAATTATAGCCGAATGTCGGCCTGACAAAATTAAACTTAATACAAA
>SDVV010017682.1:0-13933 GCA_016164225.1 Gammarus roeselii
CTCCCCATCAACCGACTTTTCTCCCCATCAACCGACTTTTCTCCCCATCAACCGACTTTTCTCCCCATCAACCGACTTTTCTCCCCATCAACCGACTTTTCTCCCCATCAACCGACTTTTCTCCCCATCAACCGACTTTTCTCCCCATCAACCGACTTTATTCTCATCAACGAGTTACGATTCTCTCTACTGACTTTATCCTCACCTTACTATCCTTCTTGACTACTTTCCCTCAGCATACATTAAAAAAATGAAAAATCAGTGGATGTAAAACAATCATCGCTCAGTTGTTGTTATTATTGCCATCATTTATCTTGTTGCTTATATATCTTGATTTGTCTATTATATTATTTACTGTATACTTGGTATAAGACCTTAGACAATGGATTCATATTAGTCATCGTCTCATTGTTTACCCTTGGTACCCCTGCCTCACCTCTCTTCTGCGCCCCTCGTTGCAACAGTATCGGCTTAGCAGTGTGGTGCCCCAAGATGCGGAGAACTTTTCCTCCATATCAAGTCGCTCTATCAGTGGTCGGTCTCATGGGTCCTCCTCGTCCTCGACTTCCGACTCGGACTCGGACGCTCAAGACGATAAAAAGGCTTTGATGCCTCTTCCTCCAGGTGGGTATAGGCTCTGCTTAAGAGACTTGTTGCATTGGTGTGGACAGCACCGATTGCTTGAGCCCGCTCACCATGTCATTTATGAAAACACACAGATACATACAGACACTAGGCCGCAAACCCCAGAAAGGGGGGTGACCGACAGCAAGGCGCACCTCATACCCTCATACGCTCACACTCACACAACTTAGCCCTTGTGTGCTAAAGGGTCTGGCCGGCAACACCGCAACACACTCTGGGTCACGAGTGCGGTCCGAGGATCCGTTGTCAGCAGCAGGGCCCGACAGTTTTAACTGGTTTACCCCTGCTGCGTCAAGAATCCCCCCATGACCATCATGACAACAAGATGCCAAGGGCGGGAATGCACATCAGAGCAGCATCAAATTCAACCATTCACAACCATTCTCCACTCACGCCTGTTTATTGCACGCTCTCTCGCTACTTCCACATTCATGTCTCTCCTCCTAACGCCTGCTTCACACCATCCATCCACCCAAACCTCGGTCTACCACTAGGCCTGCGACCACTCGCCTCCGCATTCATCCCCCTTTTTACCAATCTCCCTTCATCCATCCTCTCCATGTGCCCGAACCACCTCGTTGGTGATATGGTCTCTCAGCGTTACTCCAGCCATACTCCTCAAACATTTCATCTCGAAAACATCCAACCTCCTTCTCTCCTCTGCTCTCAACCCCAAAATCTCAGCTCTGTAGAGCTCAGTTAGGACAACAACACCCTCATACAGCCCTCTCTTTGCTTCCATCCCCAACGTCCTACGGCTCATTATACTCTTTAGTGCACCCCTCACTTTACACCCCTCCTTCACTCGCGCCTTCATTTCAGTTTCCACTAGTTCAGTCATCTTCACATGGGAGCCCAGATACTTGAAACACTGAACTTCCTCCAAGGGCTCTCCATTTAGGGGGACACTAATTTTGCTCGCATCGACAGTCCTCGAGCATCTCATTACTTTACTGTTACCCACGTTCACTCGGAGCTTCCTCCTCTCACACTCAACCAAATGCAGACACTAGCCTACATAGCTTCTCCTCTGAATCTGCAACCAGGGCCGTATCATCAGCAAATAGCAACTGGCTCAACAGCCAATTTTGCCCATTTGCTTCCTAGAGTTCCAAGCCACGACAAAGCACACTCGCGTTCACCTCCCTGACCACTCCATCCATAAAGAGGTTTAACAGCCAGGGAGACATCACGCAGCCTGGTCTCAGTCCCACTTTCACTGTGAACCAATCACTCACCTCGCTTCAAACTCTAACATGCTCTACTGCCAATATAGGAACTCAGCACCGCTTTCAACCGATGTCCGCCCACACCATGCAAACGCAACTCCCTCCACAGCGCTTCCTTGTCAATCCTGTCGTATGCCTTTTCCAGAACCATGAAGGTCCAGAACACATCCTTTCCTTTTGCAAGGTACTTCTCACAAACTTGTCTCACTGCAAAAATCTGATCGGCACACCCTCTACCACTCCTGAAGCCCCATTGTTCCTCTCCAATTACGCAGTCTGTACAATCTCTAATCCTTTTGATCAGCATTCTCCCGTACAACTTACCAACCACACATAACTGACTGATACGTCTCGAGTTGCAGCATTCATTTTTATCTCCTTTGCCCTTAAATAGCGGAACAATTCAGGCACTGCGCCACTCAATCTGTACCACGCCTGCCACAAAACACAAGTTCAGTAATCTCACCAACCGTTCGACAATTGTTACTCCACTCAATCTTCAGGGACTCTGTCGCAACGCTATCCAAACCAGGGTCTTTCTCTGCTTTCATCGCCTCCACCGCCTCCTGCACCTCTGCCTTGGTAATGTCCGCCACAAGTCTCCCTCCCAAAACTGGCATCCGAGCACCACCACCCACAGCAACAATGTCAGCCTCTCTGTCATCCTCGACATTCAACAACTCGTCAAAATACTCGGCCCACCTCACCAGTTTCCAACAACAACTGGCCAAAACCTGGCTACAAAACATGTTATCAAAAATTTTCCGCAGTGTGTGGGTATTAACTGCTATTGTATAATGTTTAATACTCTTTCCTTGATTTCAAGAAAAATGTGTTAGTTGTAAGTTCAAGTTGAGTATTTGTTGGAACTGCTTTAGAAGTAGTATTTGTCGACTGAGGTTGAAGCAGTAACGCAATGTCTCACTGATGACACTCCAAGTAATTACTGATGACTGACGTTTCAAGTAAGTTACTATTGGTCGGCATTTTTTAACGAGTTATGATGGCTATAGGCTGTTAAGTTATTCTCTACATGGCCGTTTTTTCCTGGCCATGGGAGCAAGACTTTACAAACATTAAATGCCCCATACCCTAACTTAGTGCTTGCGTTCAAATTCGTACCGGGTTCGCGGAAAGCAAACTACAAATAGCTCAGCTACTTGAATTTTAATGTTGGTGAAGTTATTTTATCATATATATATATATATATATATTTGTATTCAGCCTAGTACCAGGACCTATTTGTCCACCCACTGTCATTAGTATTACTGGGAACGAAAGTGCTTACAATTTGTAAGTTTTCAGTGATGGGGGAGTATTTTAAACTGATGAGATCCAAAACAATTGAATTCAGGGCTTGTTAGTCATTAATATCTTAACTTGGAAGCTAGGAGCTCAGTATCTTTTATCTGGCGTCTTTCGTTCATGTGATCCAAGTTGTGCACTTCTAACTAGTGAGTGTCCGTTTGTCCACAGGTCCTCCTCCTCCTGGCATGGGCCCAGGAATGCCAGGGATGGGTATGCCACCTATGGGTCCCGGTCCTCATATGGGGCCACCGCCCGGGTCTTACCCTCCCAATTGGGGCCCGCCTCCACCACACTTCCAGATGGGTCCGCGGCCTCCTTTTCCTGGACCCATCAATGAACCTCCTCCTCCTAACTATCCTTCCTTCTATCAGCCCTTCCCTCCTGATGGTCCGTCCAAGGATGGCAAACCAGGTGATGGACCACCTCCAGGCATGATGGGGCCTAATGGCCCACCGCCTGGCATGGGAGGCCCAGATTGCCCACCCGGACCAAATTTTGCCATGGGACCTCCCTACTTTGATGGCGGACCGCCGCCAGATTTCTTTTTCAATGACCGGGGTAGAGGCAGAGGGAACTTCCGTGGTGGTCCTTGGCGCGGAGGTGGTGGGGGAGACTTCAGAGGAGGACGTGGGGGATTCTGGGGACCCCCTGGCGGCCCAGACAACAGTAACAACAATAACATGGGTGGGATGATGATGCGGGGCAACTTCCGCGGCAGACGACCATTCCAACACTACGGTAACAATCCAGATCAAGCTATGAAAATGATGATGAAGAAGCAGGAAGATTCTAAGACTACCTGGTTCAGGAGAGATATGGTGATAGATGACGGATCTTCGTCGTCGTCCAGTCGCTCCCGCTCGAGGACCCGTAACAGGAAAAAGCGTTCACGATCACGAGGTTGGTCGTGGTCGTCTCGATCACGGTCAAGGTCCCGGTCAAGAAGAAGGAGCAAGTCACGGTCTAAGTCAAGGAAGCGGTCGAGAAGCAAGTCCCGAAGCAGGTCAAAGTCCCGTCGCCACTCCCGATCTCCAAATCGGGGAAGGTCGAGGTCTGGTTCGGACAAGTCAGATAAGGGAGAGAAGGTTGAAGCAGCTAGTGTTGCTGAGGGAACAGCTAAGAGCGAGATCCCAGACCCCAGTGTGGTAGAGGGCAGCCCGGCGCTCAACGGAGACGGTGTTGGCAAGGTGCGGGACGTCTCGAGTAGTCACCGCAAAAGTCGGAGCCGCAGTAAAAGCAAGAGCCGCAGCAAGAGCAGAAGTCGTAGTAAAAGCGAACGGCGCTCCAAAAGCAAGCGGAGCAGAAGTAAACGGAGCCGTAGTAAACACAGAAGTCACAGTAAGAGCAGGAGCCGAAGTAAGGACAAAAACAAAAGTCGCAGTGAACACAGGAGTAAGAGCCATAGCACGAGTAGGAGTCGTAGCAAGAACAAGAGTAGGAGCTGCAGCAAAAATCGAAGCAGAAGTCGGAGCAAAAACAGAAACAGGAGTCGCAGCAAAAACAGAAGCAGAAGTAGGAGCAGAAGCCGAAGCAATCGCAGGAGTCGAAGCAACAGTAGAAGCAGAAGTGGCAGTAGAAGTCGCCACCGCAGAAGCAGAAGCAAACGTCGTAGTAGAAGCGGCAGTAGAAGTCGTCACCACAAGAGCAAGCGCCCTCGCGAAAAGCGAGGAAGCGTCGACGCTCGGGAAAGTGACTTCGAGCTCTCCAGTGACCCTGAGGACAGGAAAGGGCGCTTTAACAACCAACAAAATCAGGAACAGTTCTTCGATGGCCCCGTCGATGAATTTGGCTGGGGCGGAGGACCTCCTGATGGCTTCTACCCTCCTCCTGGCTTTGACGGAAACTTTTTCAATAACAACATGTTTCCTCCCCAGCAAATGGGGGGACCTCAGCAAATGGGAGGACCGCAGCAAATGGGAGGACCGCAGCAAATGGGAGGGCCTGGTAATTTCCCCTTCAATAATAACAACAACAACCGCGGACGCCCTTGGGGTCCTCGCCAGCGTGGTGGGGGTGGGGGACGACCTTTCGGTGGACGTTGGTCAAACCAACCTGGTCCTCGAGGCGGCTTCAGAGGAGGTTTTAATAACCAACCACAGTTTCCTTCCGATGGTGGTCCGCCTCCCATTGGTGGTTTCATGAACTGTCCACCACATTTAATGATGCCACCCCAACAACGCGGACCGCCCCTTCCTCCTAATTACCCCCCTCGAGATGACTGTTCCAACGATGAAGAAAAGATTGAGCAGCAACGCATGTACCGGAAATACTTCAATCGACTTGCGGAGAGGGAAGCCCGCCGTAAGGAACAGGGCAGTAGGAGCCGTAGTCGGGATCGAAATGAGCGTCCTCGAGAAGAATCCCATGATAGGGAAATTCCGTTTGATGTTCGGGAACGACGTAGCCGTAGTGTTGGTGAACGCCGTATTCGTGACCACTCGAGAGAGGAGCATCACAGGCGGGAAAACTTTGAACGTAGAGACGATTCGCGAGATAGAAGGGGAAGTCCCTCTTCTCGTTCTCGCGACAGGATGGGGAGTCGTCCTCCCCTTGATGGTAGGGAGATAATCCCATCGCGAAACAGAATGGAGAGTCACATACCACGCCAAAGAAGAGGTGAATTCCCCAGTGAAATCATATCCTGTGATCATCCGCGTGAAAGGACTCCACCACTAGTCCGAGACGGCAGATCACCTCGAGGGGAGGAATACTGCGGCCGCACCCCTCCTGTACACAGGCATAGAATGTCACCCCAACTTGAAGAGTTTGGTCCCGAACTACCGGAGAACTTACGCCGAAATACAACTCCAGTTAAAGTGGAAACCGGCAAGCGAAGTCATATAAGGAAACGTGTTATTGAAGAGGATGAGGAAGAAGAGGACAAGATGATTGGTGGGCGCCTCTACTCTGACAAGATGGAGGCGGCCGAGATGCGCCGTCGCATTGGCCGAGGTAGAGGCGGTCGTGGTGGTGACCACAGGCAGCGCTACGAAGATGAAGACGAAGTAATGAACAGGCACGAGCCTCCCATGCGAAAACGACACCGCAGCGAAAGTCGTGAGAGGGAAATTCGTCCTGTTAGTAAGGTGATGGTCGTCAGAGGTGAGCGCGAGGTGGAACTTTCACCTCCTCCCCCTCCAAGACGACGCGAACATGAACACATGTCCGAAAAGGATCCCAGAGACGGAGAGCATTTTGGAAGAGATGGCCACTTCAAATCTAGAGGTAGAGGAAGGGGTAGTTTCCACAATAGAGACCATGATGATCGTTTCTCGAATGATGATCGGCCTAACCGAGGACGTGGTCGTGGCCGAGGATTCAGGGGTAGAAGTCGAGGGGAGCACGACTATCGCCTTACCAGAGAGGAGTTTCAGAATAGGCGACGGCGTCAAGATATCAGATCTGACGAAGAGGGAGATCGCAGGGCTTCTCGTGGTCCGTCGATCGATAGGTTCGAAAGCCGTGACGAACAAATCTCACCTATAAAGAGAGGACTAATGCTGAGGGATAAAGAACAGTCTTCACGACGTGATAGAGGAGAGCAAGACCGATCACCCGGCCCAGACAGAAGCTTTGAAAGGGAGCAGCGCATGGATAGAAGACCCAGGGAAGGCCGCAGTCGGGATCGGAGCGAGTTATACGACCGCCGTGGGCGAGGAAAAAATTTCAGAGGCGATAGGGGAAACAGGGAAGTAGAAATTCGAGATCGTGAGCCCAGCTTCGAGAAAAAGAGGCGGCAGCCACCAACTCCACCAGAACATCGCCGTCGCAAGCCTCCCAGTGAGGACGAGGAGGAAGAAGACCGCAGAATACGCAGTTATTCTCCTTATGGTAGTCGACGAGAAGGGAAGAAAAGAGAGCGAGCGCCCGTGCGTGATTTGGAGGCCATGTACAACGAGCAGGAGGACGCGTCAGACCGGAGTAGTGCGCGGGATGAGGAGGTCGTACTGGAGAACAGCCGACGCAATAAGCGGCCCAAGCTGGCGGTACCTGTTGAGTCGGAGGGCAGCGAGGAAGACACGGCCGAGGAGGATGAGGCCAGCCCTGGAGACTACTCTGACGATGAAGAGGAGGAGCAACTTAATAGTAGCAAAAGGAAGAAACATCACAAAAAGCATTCCAAAAAGAAAAAGGACAAGAAATCGAAGAAGAAGAAGAAAGACAAGAAATGACACTAATAACCATAGTGGTTCTTCATTAAAATTATAATAGCTAATTAGTCCATACACGCTATTCACCCACACGTGGTTTGTAGCTATCTAGAATAAAATAAAAATTAGGCTATCATATATCTGCAAACATTTTACTCAAGTGTGGACAAAGGTTTGTGTGCAAAGCTTTTTCTTCACAAGGAGTCTTCACCTCATCGTCTTGAGTAGGTTCTCAAATGAAGCCTCCTTTTCAACGGGAGAGTCTACTGACGTCTATCCTATATTGCTCCTTATTCTATTAGGGATTTCAATGTTATATTGAGGTGGAGTCATTTATTATGTTGATACTTTGGATTCAGCCCGTGTAAAGTTCGTCGTATTATATAGTTGGTGTTGGGCTCAATATCAGAACAACTAATTGTTTCGCTGCTGCAATGAACGTTTGCCAACTCGACTCAATCCACTGTTCAGTATTTATTTTCTTGCTTCACCAATAGAATAGAATTCCTAGCCCAGAAAATACTACCCTTATTGGACTTGGAAAGTATTGAGTGTAAATATGTAATTCTATGCTATCCTTATTACTAAGATGTTTCGATCAATTTAATTAAATGCAAAGCTGTTTGAGGTAGGACCATGTTCTATATCTATTGGAGACTAGAGACGCTACTCATGAGCCCATTAATGCAAGTTATGCAAGTGTGTGCCTCGACTAACTTTTGTTTTGTTTTCCAGGACTTAGTTATTGGTTTAGCAATGATGACTAGGTAAAATTGCTCTTGATTAGGATGGTTGTTTCGGTTAGTTCAGTGTTTGAAGTCATTATATAGTACATTATTTAGTGACCCTAGCGTGGGAACAGCAGAACTTTGTTGCTATTGACCTAATTTTGAGCAAAACGTGAATGAAAATTGTTTTCCATACTTTAAATGGAATTGTCGGAATAGCAGTTGCTGGTAACCAGTTGTTGCCGGTTGAAGAAGATCGTGCTCCGGCTCTCACTGTCCCCGCACCAATGGAAGGCCGTCATGTTCAACTGCATTTCCTCTATGATGGCAACTAGAGGAATGTTCTCGGAGAATCCTCGTGGGGATAAGTGAAGTGCTTCAAAAAGGAAACTTTCTTACATCAACACGTCTTTAGTTGGAAATCTTGATTGCAACAGTGCAATAATACACCAAAAATCAAGACCTTGAAGTGCTAATATAGTTTTGAAAGTGGAAATGATATTGGCATGTTAATGATCTTTTGCAGAATATTCACTCAGAGGTGATAGCAAGTTAAATTTACCAACATTAAAGCGCTTGTATTTCGCAGTGCCTCTATCATCTTGTGACAATAGCAATTGGTGTAGCCAACGTTATCAACTATACATGACAAGCTTTCAAGACGACACATTTATATTTTTATTCCCAAAAGCTAATAATTCTAAGGCGTTTCAGTCGATTGTCTGCTCTGATCGTTTTATCGGCTGCGGATTTCATCCCGGCTGTAGTGGATCATCCAAGCTGTTGTTGATCATTTTGGCTGTGGTTGTTCATACTAGCTGTGGTTGATCATTCCAGCTGTGGTTGATAATCTCAGCTGTGGTTGTTCACTCTAGTAGTGGATGATTCATCCGGCTACGGTGCCTTTGGTTGGTGATGATCTCGGCTGTGGTTGATGAGCGCAGCTGTAATTAATAATCGTAGCTGTGGTTGATCTTCGTAGCTGTGCTTGATCATCTTGGCTGGGTTTGATCATCGCAGCTGGCTGTGGTTTATCATCTTTACTGTGGTTGATTATCGTAGCTGTGGTTGATTATCGTAGCTGTGGTTGATCATCGCAGCTGTGGTTGATCGTCGGGGCTGTAATTATTCATCGTAGCGATGGCTGATCATCTCGGCGTTTTTTCAATATCAGCTAACCTTCCATTAATGCAGTTTGAGGCAAACGCACATGACAGAAAGAAAGAGCCTTGCCATTACTTTTCCCATTATCTGTCTACATGTAGCTTTTCTTTATATTTTGCGTACTTAGACTTCTTCGGGAGGAGCGTGCGATGACTCGCGTTGAGGCTCCGGTGGAAATTAAACCCAAATCAAATTTGAAGAAACTGTGCTCATCACCAGAAGCCCTTGTTTGTAAAATTGTCTTAGACAGTCTTTCTACTTTAAATCATAGTTTGTTTTCCATTGATTATTGTTGAGAGGGGCGGCGAAAGCTACGCTCAGGGCACCTTGATGCGCCTTTGCAGTGGTATCCAATCACGCAGTTGCGCTGACTTGAATTAATTTTGTATTTTCTCTCTCAGGGTCACGATTCCAGATGTCATGTTTGATGGCATCGTTTTTTTTTTCCATTACCGTTTGGTATATTTTTGAACATCGCATCATTTGCATCTACTTAGTCTTACTTCGCTTACCTCTCTTGCTGTTCGCTCTATTCTCTTCGTGTTTTCACGGTACCATTCAGAAGCTTATAATTAATTTTTGGTTGTCCTGCATATATACCGATGATTTCATTCATGTCTGCTTTGTGTATTGCAAGTGAAAATAATTTCTGGTCCGCCAAAAATTTGTCTTTGGTCCAAATTTCTTACGTAATTCCTTGCTGGTAAGGTTTCATTTTGATGGCAATTGATTTTGGTGAAGTATTGCATTTTTTGCTATGCTAACACGGCAGATGGGTTTGTTATGCACTGCTGTGATTAGGACACTCATGAGAACAAGGTGACGTATTCATTTGTATCGTGAATGCAGAAGCAGAATTGTAGTTGATGCTCGCTCCGAGTCTTTTCTCCGCGATTGAATTGTGGATTGGTGTTTCCAAGAGTAGTTCTTTCCTCTTTCCCACCACGTATAAAGCACCCTAGACAACCCTCCTCGTGCTCAAGTCACGTTTTGTGCGCTCAAGGCGACACGATCCGTGATGTGAAGCCTACTCGGATGGAAAAGTGTAGGTGAGGTTTGGTTTATTTGAGGATTAAACTGTTGGTTCAGAATAATTCAAATTGACTCATCTTGCATTGATTTTCCATCCTAATTCGTCTAATTCATATTTACCTAAACCACCTTACTTGATGGAGGCAAAGCTACTAACATACTGCTTGCTTCTAATGGAAGTAACTCGATATAAAATGTACGTTGCTCATAACCGCGATGGCCAAATTATTTATCTTACAACTTCGCTGTTCAGTGAGCAGTCGTTTCTGAGTGGATTCAGTAGAGCACTATAAAGTCTTACCTCAACATAACAGTTTATCTCTACGCTGTAGTCCCCTTCCCTATCATTTAATTTCAATAGGGACATTTTACTAAGAGCAATTACACCTATATTGTGATTACAAAAGTGGTGCGATGTCATATTCTCGTCTCGTTCGTCAGCTACAGATTATGCTGTTCCTCAGGTGCATCATTTCAAGTTGATTTCCCTGTTGAGTAATTCACGTTATATGACGTGAGTTCATTGAGACTATTGGCCGATCTATCACTTTGAATCGGTTACTTCTGATCAAGTACCTATTACCTAATTCCCGTCTTAACTTGGAAATTGGTCAATTCTCACTATGCAATCAATGACCTTTGGCTGAGTCGAACCACAACACCAGAGCCTCTCAAAGTTGAATTGTTTTTTCCCGCCACAAAAGATTCTGATACTGTTAGTGTGTCGTGGAATTTGATGAGCTTTTAAAATAAATGTATTGTCTAATTTCCTTCTCATTCTACAGGTGTTCCATTACAGAGCAGCTACCGACTCACGAAAGTACTGTTCATTATAAAATTTCCAGGCAGGTCTTCTTTTTGCCATCTTGACAGGTTTAGTCTCTGCTGTAGCACTATCGATGGCCCTATTTGCAGGATTACACAAAAGGTTACGAAATATTGCATGAGCCAGGCATCGAAGAACTGAATGTGTTTAGAAAGAGGAACACTGGATCTGACCAACTCTCCGTGGATCTGACTCGAGGATCTTCCCCAAACCTGGAGTCCACTTCCTGCAACAGAGCACAAAATATCACTTCAATTGAATAACTTGTGGCGCTGAACCACAGCGATGTGATCAAGGACAAGCGGTAAATGCAGTTCATGTCGCGAAGGCTACGAAACAGCGAGGCTAGAATTAGGCCCCTGTTCCGAAAATTGGTTTCGTGCCTCCCAGTTTTCCTTTTGGTTTAACAAAACTGACAAGATCGAACTCTTTGGTGCAATTGTTGAAACATATGAAGGGGATAAAGCCAACTGGGGTTTTCTTGAGTCAATCTGATTGGTGTTGTCTATTTATATAAACTGTGAGTTAGTGTGCGGTGCTATAGTTGAGCAGTGAACTTACAAATTTCCTCGATTCTTTTAGTTTTGGGTGCTCTAGTCTCCAGTAGCCGTTACTGTTGTTTGATAGGCATCCGTAATTAACTTACTATTAAGTACAATTGATATGTAAAGTATGTACACACTTGTTTCACTGGCTGCTCCTCTCAATTCCCGTGCTGAGAACCGTTTCCAGAATGCTACCGATGAGATCAGAGGGTTTGGGTAGAGGCTACGTTGTCGAAGCGATCATCGGGTAAGTTACCCAAACGATTGGGGTGGATGGATGATTATTCGTTTGATAAATCATTAACACATCATTTTAGTATTTCTTATTTCGTGGGCTCATTTATTTATTTGTGCCCTTTTTTCATGGTGATCAATTTCGGATTAATTATATAGTTATGTATCGTTAGACGCCCGCAGAGGCCCTAGGTAGACTACGCGGTGTGTTAGTCTAGTCCAACCTACGGTGGGAAAATTTGCGCTCTCACGGGCGCCTAATAAATGTCCGAGCACAGCTAGGCGTTTTGATGGCTATAAGGTGAAATAATGTTGCTGTTGATCTTAGAGTGAAAGTCTTGCATTGCACTGTGCGTGGAGGGGACGAGGCAGGTTGAGGCGAGTGGAGACGAGTAACTGGCGAGGCGACGAGTCGAGACGAACCAAAGCTGGTTGAGACTAGGTGACCCGGGATTGGGGGGTACTCGTGGACCGACGAGATTCGAGGGAACCGGGGGTTTGGGGAACCCAGGGGACTTGCAAGACCAGGAGAATTTGGGGGGACCCTTTGGGACCCCCTTGAGAAACTTTGGGACTCGCTTGTGGCCCCTCTGAACCCTGGGACCCCTGCTTCCCCCCATGCTGGAAAACCCATACACAGAAAAGTGTTTATTTGTGAAATGCTTGATTAGAGCAATTAACTATTTCAGTCCGCGACTTACTAGCACAGAGGGCGAGGGTTGCGTCGAGGCTGGTCGAGGTGCGTCGAGATCAGTTAACAGGTTGAGGCGAGTCGAGTTGGTCGCGACGAGCCGAGATGAGCTGAGACGAGGGGACCCGGGAAGCTCAGGGGACTTGGGTTACCTTCCGGGATTTGTCGGGCTCATTTGGGACCCGAGGAACATCTGCCACCCCACTCCCACCCTAAAATGCTTGAGTGGAAACTTTTGTTATTTCAGTATATATGATTGCTAGCGCAGAGGGGGAGAGCCACGTCGAGGCTAGTCGAGATCAGTCGAAACATGTTGTGGCGAGTCGAGTAGGTCGCGACGAGCCGAGACTGGCCGAAATGATTCGAGACTAGCCGAGATGAGCTGAGACGAGGGGTCTCGAGGAATCCGGAGAGCTCGGAGGGACTTGGGTTACCCTCCGGGATTCATCGGGCTCTTTTATGACCCCAAGGGACCTCTGCCTCCCCGCCCTCTCCCCTCAAACAATAAGTGCGAAATCAATAAGCTGGACAGTTTTTCTGCCCCTGATGAACCTGCCCTTACTTTCTTTTTCACGATCCACGATTTTGCCATGTATAATAATTCTAGTGTATTTGTGCGGGAGATTTTGTTTGTGATTTTGTGAATTACACTACACTACAGACACTAGGCCGCATCCCCCAGAAAGGGGGGTGGCCGACGGCAAGGCGCACCTCACACGCTCACACTCACACAACTTAGCCCTTTTGTGCTAAAGAGTCCGGCCGGTAGCCCCTCAACTTACACTCTGGGTCCCGAATGCACCGAGGAACCGTCGTCAGCATCAGAGCCCGACAGTTTTCACTGGTTTACCCCCGCCGCGACATAATGGCCGGGCCCCCCTCACCCACGACCATCCCGATAGCGGGATGCCAAGGGCGGGAAAGCACATCAGAGCAGCGTCTAAATCAATCATTCTCCACTCACGCCTGTTCATTGCACGCTCTCTCGCCACCTCCACATTCATGTTTCTTCTTCCCAACGCCTGCTTCAGACCAACCATCCACCCAAACTTCGGTCTACCTCTAGGCCTGCGGCCACTCGCATCCGCATTCATCACCCTGTCACCAATCTCCCTTCATCCATCCTCTCCATGTGCCCGAACCATCTCAGTACACGCGAATCCACTCTGTTCTCCAACTTTTTTCACCATCCCTGTTCTGATTCGAACCACGTCGTTGGTGATCCGGTCTCTCAGCGTTACTCCATCCATGCTTCTCAAACACTTCATCACGAAAACATTCAACCTTCTTCTCTCCTCTGCTCTCACCCCCCAAGCCTCAGCTCCGTAGAGTACAGTTGGGACAACAACACCCTCATACAGCCCTCTCTTTGCTTCCATC
>SDVV010017683.1:0-13933 GCA_016164225.1 Gammarus roeselii
GTGATGATGGTGACGGAGTGACTAGTGTAATGGTGGCGACGGAGTGGCTGGTGTGATGGTGGCGACGGAATGGCTGGAGTGATGGTGGCGACGGAGTGGCTGGTGTGCTGGTGGCGACGGAGTGACTGGTGTGATAGTGGCGACGGAGTGACTGGTGTGATGGTGGCGACGGAGTGACTGGTGTGATGGTGGCGACGGTGTGACTGGTGTGATGGTGGCGACGGAGTGACTGGTGTGATGGTGGCGACGGAGTGACTGGTGTGATGGTGGCGACGGAGTGACTGGTGTGATGGTGACGACGGAGTGACTAGTGTGATGGTGGCGACGGAGTGACTGGTGTGATGGTGGCGACGGAGTGACTAGTGTGATGGTGGCGACGGAGTGACTGGTGTGATGGTGGCGACAGAGTGACTAGTGTGATGATGGCGACGGAGTGACTAGTGTGATGGTGGTGACGGAGTGACTAGTGTGATGGTGGTGACGGAGTGACTGGGGTGATGGTGGCGACGGTGTGACTGGTGTGATGGTGGCGACGGAGTGACTCTTGTGATGGTGGCAACGGAGTGACTCTTATGATGGTGGCGACGGAGTGACTGGTGTGATGGTGGCGACGGAGTGACTTGTGTGATGGTGGCGACGGAGTGACTTGTGTGATGGTGGCGACGGAGTGACTGGTGTGATGGTGGCGACGGAGTGACTTGTGTGATGGTGGCGACGGAGTGACTGGTGTGATGGTGGCGACGAAGTGACTGGTGTGATGGTGGCGACGGAGGGACTGGTGTGATGGTTGCGACGGAGTGACTGACGTGATGGTGGCGACGGAGTGACTGGTGTGATGGTGGTTACAAAGTGACTGGTGTGATGGTGGCGACGGAGTGACTGGTGTGATGGGGATGACGGAGTGACTGGTGTGATGGTGGCGACGGAGTGACTGGCGTGATGATGGCGACGGAGTGACTGGCGTGATGGTGGCGACGGAGTGACTGGCGTGACGGTGGCGACGGAGTGACTGGCGTGATGGTGGCGGCCGAATGACTGGTGTGCTCTACCGCCGTTCACACGATGGTCCAAGTGCTTACATCATGTAATGCTCGGCCTCTCGCTCCTCCTATTCGGAGCGGCATTCGTGTAGGTAGACTTGATAGATTCCTTGTCACAGTGGATGCGATCTAAATACTGGTGCAGAACTGGTGAGCGAGTGCGTTTCATAAGCTACACACCTATTCTTATAGTCATGGTAGAGACGTGTCGTGTTAACATGCATCAATACGCTACACACCTATTCTTATAGCTATGATATAGACGTGTCATGTTAACATGTATCAATAAGCTACACACATATTCTTATAGTCATGGTAGAGACGTGTCGTGTTAACATGCATCAATAAGCTACACACCTATTATTATAGCCATGGTATAGATATGTCATGTTTACATGCATCAATAAGCTACACACCTGCTAGTATAGTCATGGTATAGACGTGGCATGTTAACATGCATCAATATAGCCATGGTATAGACGTGTCATGTTAACATGCATCAATAAGCTACACACCTATTCCCATAGTCATAGTATAAACGTGTCATGTCAACATGCATCAACATAGTCATGGTATAGACGTGTCATGTTAACATGCATCAATATAGCCATGGTATAGACGTGTCATGTTAACATGCATCAATATAGCCATGTTATAAATGTGTCATGTTAACATGCATCAATATAGCCATGCGTGTCATGTTAACATGCACCAATATAGCCATGGTATATGCGTGTCATGTTAACATGCATCAATATAGCCATAGTATAGACGTGTCATGTTAAAATGCATCAATATAGCCATGGAATAGAAGTGTCGTGTTAACATGCATCAATATTATACATTGACCCCCCCCTTCTCCCCCGTAGAATCGATCCTCCTATATTTCCGTTCCAGGATCGCGTCTTCATATCCTCCGATATTTGGCGTGATTTATCATCGGTTCTCCATGTCACTTGCTATGGCTTCAGCACCTGCAAATCCTGGTTATCCGAAACTGTGGGTTTGCAATTACGCCGTATCCGCTTCGTTTGGCAACATTTGCTTGGTGTAACTCAGTCATTTCCCTCGGGAGACATCTGTTGTCTGCGAGGGAAACCCTTCGATTTGCTGTTCTAAACGAGCATCACCAACTTACTGTCTCTTGTGTGATCGGTTCTTACGCTCGCCATCGCCTCGTCTCAATAGACGCGGCACCACACCGTGTCTATCCTCGCCCATGCCGGGCAACACGGCGCCCCCTCACGGGCGAAAGAGAAAGGAAACTCAACAGTAATGACATACGGGGGGGAAGAGAGGGGCGTGTCCGGAAGAACGTTGTGAAACAATGCGTGGCGTGCTGGGGGTTGGGGCTGTGAAGGCAAAACGGGACGTTCTTGTCGGCGTCGCTTCAAACTGAACCTCAACCTCTGTCGTTTTTTAGCACAACCGAAATTAATTCCAGAAATCGCAATACGAGTAAAACTGCCAAGTCAAGTAATGAAAAACTTCATGACATGAACCTACGATTGTGGATTGATTTTTTCTCCATACATGCATAGCGATTCTTTGTTTATATAAATGCCCTGTATGGTAATATAATGTGAACTATATATTGTTCCATGAAGTACGTGCCTGCCGCCTACTAGAGATGAGCTGTGAAAAAATCATTTTGCATTCAAGCAATCCCATGCCATGTGATTCTTATCAAAATAAATTAGTTTGTAAGATTATCAAAAGCATATATTATGAATAAAAGTTTTGCGACATATAGTCCGAACCGGCCGCCGACACGCGACGAGCTGTCACGAGTTCATTACCATCTCCCATTTTGCTAATTCCAATAGTACATTTGAAAATTAGGTTAAATTTGGAAGACCTAAGACTGGAAAATCCATTGCTAGACGATGGAAATAAATGATTCAATAATAATAATAATAATTGTTGGCTTTACAATTGTTAAAACTGGTAAGGAGACTGTCGATGCTGCAGTTTGAGTTGGATTGTTCATGACCATACTTCCTTGCTGTGGCCGCAGAGGCTTGTTTAATTCTATCAACGCTGAGCAAACAATTGAAATAAAATTGCTGACCTGTGGGGAAGCTCATCAATTGAAGAGGTGGCAGAATCTGTGATTGGTGACCTGTGGGGAAGCTCATCGAGAAGGGGACGCAGAATCTGTGATGGTGACCTGTGAGGGTCGCTCATCAATTGAAGGGGACGCAGAATCTGTGATTGGTGACCTGTGGGGAAGCTCATCAATTGAAGGGGACGCTGAATCTGTTATTGGTGACCTATGAAGAAGCTCATCAATTGAAGAAACTGTGACTGGTGTCCTGTGTTGTGGCTAAAAAACTGCTGTCGAATAAATCAGTTTTGAAACATAATAAAAAAAAATTCCGCCTAGTACCCACCTTGCGCTAGATTGAAGCAGCCTGGTACAGTGGTGGGGTCTGTCTACAGGTCGGGGGTGGCACACCACGCCCGGAAGGGAGGGGTGGCTGCTGCTCTGCACCACGTCCGGGAGGAGGGGAAGGAGTGGCGGTTGCTGTTCACCACCTGCTACCGTCTCTGCAACCCTACACCTGATACTAGCGCTGTTCAGCTGTTGCTGTTCTAAAACCTGCTCCTGCTGTTCTCCCCCTACTACTGTCGCTATTTTACACCTGCTGTTCCTGTTCTACACCTGCTGTTCCTGTTCTACACCTGCTGTTCCTGTTCTACACCTGCTATTCCTGTTCTACACCTGCTATTGTCGCTGCAACCCTACCGATGTGACTAACGCTTGACAACTGTCGCCATATACTACAATTCATTGTCAGTTAACTGATGCTGCAAGTATGCATCAATTAATTCCGATGCAATTGTTTACAACAGGCTGATGCGACTGTTGCTGCATCAGTGCCGGCGCTTCTTTACAGCTACAGTTGCTACGCTGCTGTTACATTCTCTTTACAGCTACAGTTGCTACGCTGCTGTTACATTCTCTGCTGCTGTTACATTCTCTGCAACCAGTATATTGCAACGACCAAAGAATAGTCAACTAAAAGTAACTTGCGCGTTACGAAGGCCCCTGCAAGGGCATGTAGGCCTATAACGTGATGGACATCACTGCCCTTGGGGGTTGGCACGGTCATATTTTTCCAACATTGGGAAAATTTGAATAAATTATAAAATGTTCTGCTCCCAGCAACGGGAAAATCTGAAAAAAAATAGACTTTGCTTGTTACTATCGACATTTATTCGCACTAAAAATAAACCCCAGTTTTTTTTAAGTTTTCTTCCCCCACTAAACTAAATAATAGGCACCTCCGTCTTATAAAAGTAAACCTAAATTCTCTTGGCTTCATAATCAAATTTTTTTAATCAAACAGAACCCGCTTTGGTGATGGTAAACGCTCAATTATACCTACCAAAATTACGTATTTGTTGTTCCTACAAGCGAAGAAGTCTTAACTGTATTCGATTCAATTTGCTCGTTGCGTGTTCCTCACTGACTTAGCGGTCTATCTCATTAAACATATTGTTGCCTTACGCACTCGAACTACCATGAGAAGGATTTATTGAACCGCATTTGCACAGTCATTTATTGCACGTATTGCTGCTACTCAAAATTACCCATCAAATTAGTCTACACGAGTCTCATCGTTTTTTTTTTGGATGACGAAAAAACTGGGAATGTTTCACAGATATGGTCGACACAATCCTTTTATCGAACTCCCTCTGACCATTTGGTGCTGTATTAACAGCTGGCCATGACAATAGACGAATTAAAATAGATTTAATTCACATATATTTGCTGGTCCTGTTTTTCTCAGTATTTCCCGGGATTTCCTACTTTTCTCATCAAACGAACTAAATAGGTCAGGTCAAAGTTACCGAGGTTTTCCCTGCTGGTTCTACAGTAATTTTATCAGCCCTAATTTGCTTTCATGAGTTTCTATTGGTCGACTGTACCTGATTGATGGAGACGGATGGACAACTACAGTCCTGTACTTTGTTTGGCGATGCAGAGACACAATGAATTAGCAATTGCCTTCACTGCCAGCTGGCGTTTAATTTTTGCGATTGAGGTTGTAATTATTATTCTGGAGGAGTCAACTGGTCCCAGAAACTTTCTAAAATTGTTTACATGAGAACAGTTAGCGGTCAAAAGTCTGTTAGGCCGCCATTAGTTCGTTTGCACCAGCACCATACGCGGTGCAGACACAGGGCTTGCGTTCGCTTGGATTCACGCGATTGGAAGCGCCCTCTGGATGATTGACGTGGCACTTTCCCCTTTGTACACTATTTAATTAATCTCCATTGGAATTTTTGTTACGATGGCAGTAATACGTGGTATTGTCGTTTCCAAGGAATGTTATGTAACATATTCGGCATTCGTTATAAGTCAGTAGTGCTACTACCTGACAAACGCATGCATATTGACTCGACCTGAATAAGAAACGGAATGAACAAAATCCAGTTCTCAGTGTTATTTGGACGCCTTGACCTGAATAAGAAACGGAATGAACAAAATCCAGTTCTCAGTGTTATTTGGACGCCTTGACCTGAATAAGAAACTGAATGAACAAAATCCAGTTCTCAGTGTTATTTGGACGCTTCTACCGACACCAATTTCTCTCAGAAGGTCTTCATTTTTTCAGCCTTTGCAGTATCCCAACTACGGACGAGGACACTAACGAGCCCTTGCCAATCAGGGAATTCTAACGGAGCCTGGCTCTCTTTCAAGTGATTGCTGAGCCTGCAGGCTAACTACTCTTTACCCCTCACCATTGATTCAGTCTTCGCCCTCCGTCTGGTGACAACCATTCATGTTTCATCTGCCGTTGTCGCGTATCCACTCAACAACCTGTCCGTTCTTTGGTCTTGCTCCCCCCCCCCCCTCTCCCCTACCCCCTCTCCCTCAAGCCCAGCCGAGCTTCACACAATAGAAGTTGCCGAGTAACTCGCCTACGACACCGACAACAGCAGCCAAGAGCTTCATCACCTCTAGCCTCCCCATCACTGCCGCCTCGCTTCTAGTGGAGAGGTGCAAGGAGTGGAGAGCGCACACTTAAAGGAGATGGGCGCACATCAGGGAAAAGCTCATGCTTATTATTCGTAGCGCACATTGCGTCGAGATGAGCGCAGTGCGCACACCCGTCAGGAGCCCTCGCATATATTCGTAGCGCACACTGCGTCGAGATGAGCGCACTGCGCACACCCGTCAGAAGCCCTCGCATATATTCGTAGCGCACACTGCGTCGAGATGAGCGCAGTGCGCACACCCGTCAGGAGCCCTCGCATATATTCGTAGCGCACACTACGACAAGACAAGCTCTCTGCGGTCTTGGTCTATGCATCTATTCGCAGTACACACTACTACGACAAGATAAACGCACTCTCGTTGCAAGGGGTCGTACACGAACACAGCGCACGGGTCATGAACAGCCTTTGCTGTTTCAGGTGACCGTAGGGCTAGTAGGCGTACAGTCAGGGGTCTGATGTTAATAAGTCCACATCCCGCACTGTCGAGCTCGTCGCCTCGGGAACATGGTTCAATTGAGCACGCTCGCATGCAGCTTAGAGGATACAAAGACCGACGTAATGGTAAACCCAAGATTATTCCCTTGGGTCAAGCACCGCCAGCTCATCTTGGGTGACTGTTCCGTTATATAAATAGTGTCCTTCTCATAAATAATTCAATAAATGGTTTAAGTCGAGTCGTGCCTGATATTTCTCAAACTATTCCATAATACTAAGGTACGGGCTCCACGGCGCTTCTGGTCATCCAATCTCGACTGCATTTTGTCGAAACTTCAACGCGCCTCATTGTAGCGGCTGAAACTTGCCATTGTTGTTGATTAGCAAACGAATGATCAAGTTTCAGGGCAATTGAAGTTCTTTTCATATTATAAATGTAATCGATAATGAATGAATCCCGGTTTTGGGAGCGCTCATAAACGCACAAAGTCTCGAAGCCGTTCCAGGAGTTCGAACAGTTGTCAGCATCTTTGCGCATTAACCGTAATTTGCACGTAGAGAATTCAAATGTATTGTTTGGGAGAAGAGCGTTGCCAGGCAACGCTAAAAACACAACTTCCGTGTTCCGTTCTACAACTCGCACAGAAGACCTCCACAAGGCTGTCAGTTGACGAAAGTTTACATTCCAAACCATCACGTATGTATCCGCTTCGATGAGGATTCTCCAATGCTCAAGGATGAATACATGCATACATTCAAACCATGCTGACCAATGACTGAAACAAATTACTCATCTTCAAACATCTATCTCATTCGTGTTACTATGTTCTGTGTAGTCCGGCCCCGTTTCTATTATGTAGGTCAAGGGCGGCTTCTCAGGGCTATGGCAAAGCTGCTTATGTTTTGGGGGCTGATTCCTACCATGGCTACCACCGCTCCCAAACTGGTCTAAAACGATCCATGCACCAGGACGTTGAATTGTTACTGGGAGCTGCAAAAAGAGAGATGACCATTCTCGCTAAGATCTGTGCAGTTTCTATGCATCTTGGTTCACGCCATCCGCGTCTCTGGCACGCTGCCTCAGAACTTCAGAAATAGTGATGGACCGTTCACGCCAAGATCTAAGCAGTTTCTATGCATCTTGGTTCACGCCATCCGCGCCTCTGGCACGCTGCCTCAGAACTTCAGAAATAGTGATGGACCGTTCACGCCAAGATCGATGCAGTTTCTATGCATCTTGGTTCACGCCATCCGCGTCTCTGGCACGCTGCCTCAGAACTACAGGAAGAGTGACGTACCATTCTCGCTAAGATCTATGCAGTTTCTATGCATCTTGGTTCACGCCATCTACGTCTCTGACGCGCTGCCCAACATAGTTGGTTTGTGTAGACTTCCGGCAAAGTGAGTGACTTATGATTTGAAGCATATAATTGGTCGTGATATTTCTCAAGCATGTATTGAGGCCACAAAATCTCAAATGAGGAGAGAAATTTGAACACAGACTGTCATGATCTGAATGATACAATTCATCGTATCTCAAATGGACCATACTCTTGGCTAAACAGAGTGCAATAGTAAGATGCTTATATTAGATCCGTGTGAAAACAAGTTAAACGCGAAAGGTCCAACGGAGCTCCACGAGCCACCGAACGACGATTTGCTAAGCGCCCCCTAAGTTGGGTGTGGGACCAGGTACACGCCCCTACATGTAAGTGTCGCGTACGAAGTTTTGGTTGATGATTTTGGAATTGAAGCAATTGAATAAAGCTAAACTATAACTGTTCCCGCGTTCGAGTCCTCCACTCCTACTCCAATAACAATACGGACTAAAGACGATCTTGTTGCGGAATACGTCGATCAAACGCGGGAAAGGGGGTACAAGAGGACTGTCTGAAGCGTCAGGAACTTACCTCATTTCCTACCGGGGGCTAGACAGTCTGATCGTGCGTGGTTGTCTTTTCCCAGCCTCAGCAGCCACTCGTGCAACGAAGCGGACGAGTTAGTCGCCGTATAGTTCCGACAAAGGCCGCACCTGTATCCACGGCGCTGCATGTAGCGTCACGCTAATTGTGTCGCAGATAAATAGGTCACTCGTTTCCTAATGGTTCGCTGTTGCCACTTTATTGCGTTTACAAACTCTGGTTGTGGGAGGTCTTCTTTAGCTGCAGCGATTAAACACCTGGCGGAAGGTGCCTCCACGTTGCTGCTGCCCGATGTTGGCAGGTTATGAAATACGTAATAATGAAATTTTTTAATATGTTTTCATTCTTCTAATCTTCTCGTGTGTTATTTTTTGTCGAACATAAATTTGTCGCTGGCATGGTTAGTTTTGCCTCCGTAAAACTGCTCTTGCATCTTTCTATTCATTGACATCAGCCGTTCCCTCCTACACTGGAGGGTGGCAGGATTAGGCTGGCAAATTGGAGGAGGAGTCCAGTCTCCCCACCTTCCCCTATGCGACGGTTCTTATTATGAACAAATACGAATCTAGTTTAAATACGTATGAAACATTTGTTTCAGTCTTTACACTTCTTCCCTCGCGGGCTACTGTGGAGAAGCCACCTCTACCCCGGGCCTGCTCCCAGTGGTGCGAGCGGTATCCCCTCTCGCCACTGACCTCTGCTCTTCACTAAAATGTAAGGTCCCTGTACCTCTCGATATGAGTTTTGGTCACGTGATGACCAGTTTCGTGACGTCATTTAAGGAACTTTCTCAACTATATTTTAATGAGTTGTTATTGCGGGTGAGATTTTGCAGTAACTTTCATTTATGAGCAATACAAAATCAATATTTTCCACTCGTTGTGATATCATTATAATTTCCCCAAGCGACTAGAACTTGAACTCGTCTATGAACTTGAACTCGTCTATGAACTTGAACTCGTCTATGAACTTGAACTCGTCTATGAACTTGAACTCGTCTATGAACTTGAACTCGTCTAGAAACTTGAACTCGTCTAGAAACTTGAATTCGTATTTGAACTTGAACTCGTCTCTGTTTTTGGGCCATGGCTTAGTGGTATAGATGAAGGAAGCAACGTCCTCCCCCGTCCCTTGCTCCCACCCGCTGCCTATGGACGACCTCTCACCCACAAAGTATTACTCCTGTGCAGTAAATACCAAGTGGGTTCGTTCACCCCCAACCTGCCTCCGTACTCCCTCCCAGAGAATTTTCAGCCTGTTGCCCGGGGGGTGGCCCGACAATTATGCCCGACGGTCGTGCTGGATCTTCGACACGATTTGGTCTTCCCGACATTCAGTTGTTGGAGGTTAATCCCTCATTGGAGCCGTGGGATGAGGTGTACTGCGCTAAGGGTAACCATCTACAGAATGATGGGGCGTCCAGGGGGGCCAGCAAGGAAGGATGGAGACCTGCTAGCGCCTGAATACAAGCTCTTGTACTCATTTTTAACTCTCAACTGATCTGAGAGACACTAGCAATTCGATTAGCTGAAGCAAAGTGATCAATATTGTTAGTAGCTTCAAAAGTCGATACGAGATACTTAATGCCATCAGTTTGATACTTACGTCATTTTGCCATGTTTTTTATCTGTTGCCTCTGCGTGTCGTGTATCAATCCTTGTTGCCATCATTGTTAACTTTTATTTTCTATCCCACAGGTGAGAAACTCGTCGGTAACCGACTGGTTAGTTGTGTAGTCTCCTTGACCGTAAGTACATGGAACCTCAACTAGGCTCCGTTCCTCCAATCATGTAGCTCTTCTATATTTTATTATGGTTACACCGTGCGTTCGTTTGTCTGTCCATCCATCTGCCCTTCTCGAATTGGAACATCGATATTAAAAGTTTGTGTATTAGTTTATGAGTAAAGTGACTGGAAAGCGAACGTCGCTTAAACTTTGTTTCTCGAACTTTCCTTTGTTGAGGAACATTGGTTTTGTGGAATCGTTTTTCAAATTGCCTGTTTAGTGGATCGAGACTGCTCCTTTAGTGGGTCGAGAGGGTGCCCCTTCAGTGGGTCGAGAGGGTGCCCGTTTAGTGGATCGAGAGAGTGCTCATTTAGTGGATCGAGAGGGTGCTGGTTTAGTGGATCGACAGGGTGCCCGTTTAGTGGATCGACAAGGTGCCCGTTTAGTGGATCGAGAGAGCGCCCATTTAGTGGATCGAGAGGGTGTTCGTTTAGTGAATCGAGAGGGTGCTCGTTTAGTGGATCGAGAGGGTGCTCGTTTAGTGGATCGAGAGGGTGGTCGTTTAGTGGATCGAGAGGGTGCCAGGAGATCGATGAGATCGCTTGGTGATGTTAAATGATGTTAAGGTCACTCTGAACTATGTGAGCGTAAAAAATTTGCATTTGTTTATTGTCTACCCATCAACATGACGAGATCATACACTTGATTCTTTTAAGTCTCCGTAAGCCGATCTACTGCCCTGCAAATATTTTTTTAAGTCACGACTTTCCAATTGTCATCTTGTTGAGTTAAGCTCTTTTTATCCACCTGCAGCCATACCGCGGTTCCTATGGTCGAGAAATGAAATCAATTGACGGTTAGTTGATGTAACGAGCAATGAACCGATGTTCTGACGAGTAATTCAACATAATACGGCACATTACTTTCTTGGATACTTGGAATTATTTTTTGAAAGGGCTGGTCACAGCGTTGCTCTCACCTGACCCTCGCTTGTGATGTTAGTTTGGTGAGAATTCATCTTTATACAAATCAAACTTCCCCGTGTGCCTGTCAGCTGTGCGCGAGAGGAAAGAGTTATCCACTCATTTGTGGTCGATCAAAAATGAAGCCTAAGTGCCATGACACGCTCTGGGTCGTGCGTGTGGTCCGAGGTCAGTGTCAGCAGCAGGGCCTGACAGTGTGACTGGTTTATCCCTGCCGCGTGATAGTGACCGAGGCCCCCTCCCATTCGCGATCATCCCATTTTCTAACGAGATGCCAAAAGCGAGAAAGCACATCAGGGCAGCGTTTAAAAAAATCATCCATTCACAACCATTCTCACTCAACTTACGCCTATTCATTGCGCGCTCTATCGCTTCCTCCACACTCATATCACTCCTTCTTAAAGCTTGTTTCACACCATCCACCCACCCAAATTTAGGTCAACTTCTAGGCCTACGTCCACTCACCTCCGCCTGAATTCATCGCCCTTTTCACCAATCTCCTAACATCCATCCTCACCATGTGCCCGAACCATCTCAGAACCCAAGAATCAACTCTGTCCTCTAACTCCTTTACCATCCCCGTTCTAATTCGAACAACGTCGTTATTGGTCCTGTCTCTCAGCGTCACTCCGGCCATGCCCCTTAAACATTTCTTCTCGAAAACATTCAACCTTTTGCACTCTTCTGCTCTCACCCCTCAAATTTCAGCTCAGAAGAGCACAATTGGGATTTTAAGAACCTTCAATTATTGAAGACTTTTTTTTGCTGCTGCAAAAGTAGAATTACTCTACTTTTTTACCTTCTGTGTATACCGTGCTGCATGAACCAAACGTCCGACACCGCGTTGCCTGGACACCTGCCTGTGACGCACCTGAGCTTGCTCGTCACGCACGGTGCCTGCCCCCGTGACTCAGACCAGAGGAATGGCAGGCGCGCGAGCGTCAAGCAGACACACACGTGACCGTGGCCGGGACACCCCCTGGCATTTAGCACGGCTGGCGCCGGTCTCGATTAGAAGACTAGCGCAACATCACGGCAGAGGCGTTGTCTGGAATCATCGTTGGCGGCGGTCAATGGATCATTATTCATCGTTGGTGGTGGTCAATGGATCATTATTCATCGTTGTGGTGGTCAATGGATCATTATTGCATCACTGTCTTATCGCTGTGTTGGCACCACTTCAAACATAATCAAATTTCCAACTGCCTCTTGCTGGATATATAGATCAATCGATCGTGTATGACATGAAAACTCACATGTAAGGATCTTTTGAGGCTCTTGTAATAGTCAGAAGGATCATATTTTATCATCTTATAAGGATTGCTTACCCGCGCAGTCCATTTTCGGTTTGACGTACCGATAGGTCACGCATGTGTAGGAACCAGGTCAGAAGACGTGCAGCGATGCACCAAGCCAATAGTAAACCGAACCCGATATTGACATAAGCTTCCTGTGTTCTTCATCAGAGGAACGTGCTCATAATGTTGTAGCTATGCAATGTGGATCTTTCAGGACTGACTGAATAATATTCATAGAGTAATTGATAACACGTTTTGAGACTGGAAAACTTCAAACTATATCTTTGCGTAACGCTGACGGCCAAAGTGAGTCATGCGCCCGCTAAGTCGTGGCGGTCTTGATGATGCCTCAGGCTTGCTGTTATGACGTCATGGGCGTATGCTGTCAGTGACGTCGTACGTGACGTTGCAGCTGCGGTGTGTGTTGCGTCACAGGCGATGGTGACACATCAGGCATGCTGTTGTGACGTCATGGACGTACGTTGTCAGTGACGTCATACGTGACGTTGCAGCTGCGGCGTTCGTTGCGTCACAGGTGGTGGTGACACATCAGGCATACTGTTGTGACGTCGTGGGCATACGCTGTCAGTGACGTCGTACGTGACGTGGCAGCTGTTGTGTTCGTTGCGTCACGGACGAAAGGTGACGCATCTGGCACGACTGCGGTTACGCCTCAACGACCTTAACCATTCAATTTATTCATTGGTTGATGTATAGTCAGATCCATCCTTACTCAACCCAAGGCCACGGCACCGCCAAAGTGAACGCATCGTATCTTTCGTCTGAGGTTGATACACAGTAACTGTATTGACCAAAACCCCACATTGTAACTGCACACTCTCCATTACCATGTAACGCCTCAAAGTTGGCCCCCCGTGTTTAGGAGTAGTATATATAACCCCAAAACGCTGATTTTGTCCGGTCTACGGGAATTTGCACGTAACATTTCAGCGGGACGAAGGCGGTCGGCGCGAAGGCGGGCGACGCGAAGGAGTGGAAGGGGGCCGGACGGACGGATGACTTTCGGATATATACTGGGAAATTTATATGTTATGAACATTTTAATTTATATGAATTATTACTGTTTATTGTATTCGTCTTTTTTTCCTTTAGATGTCTGTAGTGGGGCATACTTACTTCTCTACTAATATTTATTATACTCGTATTCGTTGCTGGTAGCAGTCTTGTTATAGCACATTTGGAGTGGTGGGGTGCGGTAGAGGTCCCCCTACTCAAAAAGTTGGATGCGCTTTGGAAGATTGGGTGAGATCGCTCATATCTGTTATTTGAATTGCTTACATCATTTCCGTGGCATGATTGCTATGTTTGAGTGTGTATATCATTATATATTCATATCTGGTTCAATGATTCTATATATTTTTCTGTACATACATGTATGTACTCTTATCTAGTTGGGGTATAATCGACTCATTCGGAGGTTGGTTGATGGTTTCTTAGCGGTTGTATTGGGATATTTTGTGTTTTGTTTGTTTATCATCATATTATATATACATATTTA
>SDVV010017684.1:0-13933 GCA_016164225.1 Gammarus roeselii
ATATGTATTGCATGAAATAATTTATAACGTTAACTTTTATTAATTGATGTTTATAAAGTTCCAGAGACTAAGTGTGGCTATGAATACCTGAAAACGGTCACCAATTCCACAGTGGTTGTTATGTCATAGTTTTAATAAACGAGTATTCAGGGCTATGATTCTTCCACCCAAGAGTCATTCAGCAGCTGAGCAAGAGTAATGACCGCAATTGCACAAGTAATCTGTTGCTTATCCAAACGTAATTAACTTAGACAATTACCTCTTGACAGAGTCAAGTGCCTCTTCATTCAAAATGTGAACGTTAACAAAACAGGTTAATTGGGATTTAAACTGGCAATGAAATAATAATTATAAACGTAACGAGATGTACTTGTCTGGCCCTAATGGTTTCAGAGGGCACTCCGCATAGCTGTTTCGTTCAACAACCCGGCTTAAGCAACAACAACAGCGTGCATAAACATTTCGACGGAGCCACTTCCACTGAGGATGATTTTCGTTGTTGCGTGATTTGGAGAAACATCTCCTTCCAGATTGGCTTTTTCAGCCCTTCAACATAAATTTTGTTCTTGGGTACACATTGGAACAATTTCTGAGCTCGACATGATCCAAACATGAACGAAGTATCCATTGAAGTCGGTTCTGACTGCCACTTCTTCACCATCTTGCCACCCATTACGCCCACCATCCTGCCCATCAGTCTGCTCGCCATTACACCAACACTCAAACCCGCAGACCACCCACATCACGCCCACCACCCCGCCCACAATCATGTACAACGTTACGCTCACCCTGCCGCCCAACCATGCCCACCATCACGTCCAGTGCAAGCGGCGGTGATGGTGATGTTGATGGTGCAAATGGTGATGGTGCAAATATGATGATGCAAATGGTGATGGTGCAAATGGTGATGGTGCAAATAGTGATGGTACAAATGGTGATGGTGCAAATAGTGATGGTGCAAATGGTGATGGTGCAAATGGTGATGGTACAAATAGTGATGGTGCAAATAGTGATAGTGTAATGCGGTTTGCAGTGGAGGAATCACATCGCACCAGTCGTCCAAATAAAATACATCATATAAAGCAATCATGTGTGCTGTTTCCAGTGTGGATGATAACTCAAAATAAGAGATGCTCGAATGTCGATCGTGTCATTAGTGCACTGCATAGTGTAGGTCGGCCGGTCTCTCGGAGATCCTATAAACAAACATTGAATTGACAAAAAGTCAGTAATTTATTAGCGGTTTCTTAGTCAATAGCCAATACAAACAATTTGTTTAATATAAATTGTTATAACCTGTTACCTCTGTTTCCAATAGTTAGATTTTTTCGGCAAATTTTCTCATAACTGCCAATGCTCATAAAGCTGCCAAATGTTCTAAAAACTGCCATTGTTCTCAAAACGGCCATTCTTCTCAAAGCTGCCAAATGTTATCAAAACTGCGAATGTTCTAAAAGTTACCAAATGTTCTCATAGCTGCCAAAGTTCTCAAAACTTCAAATGTTCTCAAAGCTGCTATTGTTCTCAAAGCTGCCAATATTCTCAAAGCTGCCAATATTCTCAAAGTGGCCAATGTTCTCAAAACCGCCATTCGTCTCCAGCTGCCAAATGTTTTCAAAGCTACCAATGTTCCCAAAGCTGCCAATGTTCTCAAAGCTGCAAAACGTTCTAAAAAATATAAATGTTCTAATGGCTGCCAAATGTACTCAAGGCTGCCATTGTTCTCAAATCTGCCATTGTTCTCAAAGCTGCCATTGTTCTCAAAGTTGCCATTGTTCTCAAAGCTGCTAATGTTCTCAAAGTTGCTAAATGTTCTTAAAGCTGCCATGGTTCTACAGGCTGCCAAATGTTCTCAAAGCTGCCAATTATCTCAAAGCTGTCAAATGTTCTTAAGCCAGATAAAGTTCTCAAACCTGCCATAAGGTCTCATAGCCGCCATTCTTCTCAAAGGTGTCAAATGTTCTCAAAGCAGCCAAATGCTCTCAAAGCGGATAATGTTCTCAAAGCTGCTATTGTTCTCAAAGCTGCCAATGCTCTCAAAGCTGCAAATGTTTTCAAAGCTGCCATTGTTCTCAAAGCTGTCAATGTTGTCAAAGCTGCAAATGTTTTCAAAGCTGCCATTGTTCTCAAAGCTGTCAATGTTGTCAAAGCTGCCATCGTTCTCAAAGCTGCCAATGTTCTCAAAGCTGCCATTGTTCTCAAAGCTGCCATTGTTCTCAAAGCTGTCAATAATTTCAAAGCTGCCATGTTCTCAAAGCTGCAAATAGTCTCAAAGCTGCCATTGTTCTCAAAGCGGCCAATGTTCTCAAGGCTTCCATTGTTCTCAAAGCTGCCAATGTTCTCAAAGCAGCCGTCATTTATTCCAAGGCGTACTTTGGTCATGTATGAAAATGTTATCCCGTGAAATAACTTCCTATTTTATTTCATTTCTCCTCAACACAGTATAAGAATTACCCGAAATAATATCGTGTTGAATTTCCTAGAACACTGTTCAAAATTTGACCTGCCTGGGTATCAATTTAAACTGTTGTTATTGCGGTCAACGTGAGTAGTAACGAATAATTATTCATATGGAAAAATATATATTAAGTGAAAGTAATTATATGTGTAATAACAATCATGTATGTACTTCACTGGGCACATATTCTGACGTCAGAGCCTTGCCCACCTGCGACAACAATGAACACCTTCTTAATGTGAAAGATGAAATCCGTGAAGTAAAAAACACATATTACAGTATTACAACCAACGCTAGAGACGGGAACTGCTGAATTCCAACCAACTCTTGAGGCAGAAACAACTATATTCTAACCAAAACCACCGGCGGGGGCTGCATAATTCCGACCAATAATAGAGGCGGAGACAACTTTATTCCAACTAACGCCAAAGCGGACGGCACAATTCCAACAAATTCCAGAGGCAGAGACAACGATATTCCATCAAACGCGAGGCGAACCGTGCAAAATTCCAATCAATTAACGCTAGAGGCGAAGAATTCTGTATTTCAACTAGTCAACAGGTAGAGGGCGAGTCAATACAATTTGAACCAACCAGCGCCAGCGACGGAGACAAAGTATTCCATCCAACGACGGAGGCGGAGAGTGCAGTAGTCCAACATATGCTGGTGGTGGATATATCACCATTTCAACCACCCAATGCTAGAGGCGGAGACAACAGTAGTCTGATTTTAGGTTTCAAATTCACGCAAGAGTAGGAGACTATCGTATTGCAACCAATGAACGCCCCGTGGAGTCTGCAGCATACTAACAAACGCATTCCTACTTCAGTATTCCAACCTCCGCCTTAGACGGAGACTAAAGTAATCAAATCAACGCTTGAGGCAAAGTCTATTATACTTCAACCAACGTCAGAGGCGAAACATTTTAGTAATCCAACGAACACTAGAGGTGAATCCAACAATATTTCAACTCACGCCAGAGGCGGGGAAACAGTATTTCAACATACGCTTGAGGCTGAGACTATTGTATTACAACTCACGCCGGAGAGGGAAACTCCAGTATTACAACAAACGCGTGAGGCGGAGACGAACCGCAGACCCCTCAATTCCTCACATGGGTCGGTGCTGTGTATTGAACACACAAAATGATATTTACTTCACGTCCTGTGATGATACAAATTGGACAAATCGTCGTTATGGAGCAAATGGAGCAAATGGCTGTGATGCTATGAATAGTCAAGTGATGAAAATGCTTAGAATGGTACAAATGATAAAGATTGTGCAAATGATGTATATAATTCAAATGATAGGGATTGTACAAAGGACAGTTTTAGCGTATATGGTTGTGATAGCGCAAATGATTGTAATACTGCAAATGATGGTGATGATGCGAATGATTATGATGATTCCAATGGTGTAATGACAACAAATGGTGTAAAATGTGTTAGTGATGATGAAGGTATATAAGGTGAGAATGATGCAAACATTGTTGATGAGGTTAATAGATAATCCTTGAAGTGGAATATATGTTGGGCATCATTAATTTCTTCCGCTGGAGCTCGTTATACTTTGTGGCTTTAGTGGTTTCAAATAAATTTCTTATTTTAGGCCGTGCTATAGAATCGAAACATAAATTCTGCAATTACTTGATTCGTGATTGCCCTTCGTATGTGTCCTCATCCAATATATATTTGTTCTTATTATTATTAGGCGCTTGTGCATTTTTAGCACGCATGCCAGCTTCCAATAAACGGTCTCCACATTGCCATGCTATCACTAATATCCGTTGGTTTCATAATAAGTGGTTGGTCAGAATAGTTTGGACTATCACTTTGTCAAAACAGATAAGTCAAATGACGATTTTCTAACATATTTTGGGTTCCAGCGGCTGTTTGGGCTGAAACATCTTTCAGGCATTATTTATCAGATCTCTGATGTAAACTGATCCCTGCCTCTTCATTTGTCATTGGTATTCCAATGTTTTTAGTACACTCGTGCAACAGACACTCTGCCATGGCAGTGGCAGACGTGACCACACGTTGCCACTCTTTTGTCAATGGAGTATTCTTCCACTGTTTCACATAACTAACTTTTCGCTATGGTGTTGGTTTGAAATTCTACGAGTCAATCAACTTACATTGATAAAGATTTTTTTCACTCAAAACAATACAATGTATTTTCGTAGCCGCAACTCGTCAACACAGTACTAACTATTTTTAAAATACGGAGCTGCTAAAATTTTGGATTCGATTGACATAGATATGAGGGCGAGTAGCAGTTTAGCTACCTTCATAAGCAAACTAAAATTATACCTCTTCAAACAGTTACTTGTGCATGCAGAAGATCATGAATTTTAAATTACTCCCGCTCTGCAATCTACCTGGTCAACTATCCATGACTCGTCCATTTCACTTTTTAGATACTTTCATTAAATTTTTCCTGTTTCATATTCTCAGTTTTCCAGTTATCTCGTTCATGTAGAAACCAATTAAATTGTTATACACATCTATTGTGACACATTGAAATGTTTTGGTCCTGTGCTTATTTAACAGGTCATGCCAACTCCGCAGCTAATAAAAAAAATCGTATCCGAAATAAAGTGTGAATGATGTCGGACTTACTGTTCTCAGTTCATAGTTAAATGTTAGTCGAAGCAGTAAATTCTTTAGATTAAGTAAATGTCTGTGACCTTACTAACTTTACTTATTTTCCTTGAAATAAATAGTCCAATGTAATGTTTTTATGTCTTAACAAATGAACATTGGAGAATAGAGAATATCTTCCAACAATGTCTGTCGGTTGGTGGGATGTTTGGGTAAACTTATTCCACAACCTTGGCAATAAGTTAATATCAAGTTTGACTGAATATTAAATGCTGTTTTCAGAACAGCTGACGCTGGCGAAGACTTGGTACGTATCACCGTGTATTCTGATATTTCTATAATTTTATCAACTTAAGTCCTTAAATCCTGCAATCACTAACTGCAATGACATTCCTAAAGAGAATCAGAGAATAAGCGTCGCCATCCCCCCCGGGATGGAATGCCTCTAGCCTGCATCTCGTGCTAGTTTAAAATAATTTGTTTATTGCCTTTTCGCAGAACAGAGGCGTCAGTGAATATAAGTACTGCTAAGATTTACATTGGTTTAAATATTCGCCTATCTAGTTCATTTTGAATTTTAATCCAACGTAAATCGGGAGAACACTTATCCACGTTTTCTAATTCATTAGAGGGCATATTTATACAAGTTATCAATACCGAGATTGTATTCGATAACTCGTACTATGAAAATGATTCCTCTTGAAACTCTTTCTGATACAGATACAGACAGACACTATGAGGGTGTGAGGCGCACCTCACACCCTCATACGCTCACACTCACACAACTTAGCCCTTTTGTGCTCATGGGTCCGGCCGTCGTCAGCAGCAGGGCCCGACAGTTTTCACTGGTTTACCCCCGCCCCGTCATAATGACCGCCTCCCCCCCAAACCCACGACCATCCCGACAGCGAGGTGCCAAACGCGGGAAAGCATATCAGAGCAGCGTCAAAATCAAGCATTTACAACCATTCTCCACTCACGCCTGTTCATTGCACGCTCTCTTGCCACCTCCACATTCATGTCTCTCCTTCCCAACGCCTGCTTCACACCATCCATCCACCTAAACTTCGGTCTACCTCTAGGCCTGCAACCACTCGCCTCAGCATTCATCACTCTTTTCACCAATCTTCCTTCATCCATCCTTTCCATGTGCCAGAACCATCTCAGAACACGCGAATTCACTCTGTCATCCATCTTCTTCACCATCCCTGTTCTGTTTCGAACCACGTCGTTGGTGATCCGGTCTCTCAGCGTTACTCCAGCCATGCTCCTCAAACATTTCATCTCGAATACATTCAACCTTCTTCTCTCCTCTGCTCCCACCTCCCATGTCTCAGCTTCGTAGAGCACAGTTGGGACAACAACACCCTCATACAATCCTTTCTGATACTGGATTAAAACGGTTTAGAGAGTTTTGACCTACGAGTAAGTCGTCTTTCACACTCGTCGTCAAGTAGTACGTTTCTACGTCGCCTCGAGACCAATTCCTACAAATGAATCAAGATTGAATGCTTAGAAGCCGGCATATAGACTCCACCCCTCAACAGTAGAAGCCCATGCGGTGCCGCAGCCAGCGTAGCGAGAGGCTTACGCTTTACAAGTGCGTCGAGCAGCTTGCGCTACTTACGCTTTGCGTCCTCCACGAGTCACCGCCAATTACTGTGCTCAGTCTATGAGGAGATTTGAAGCAATGAGAATATACAAAATGGTATTTGCATTCCACATCAACTGATTAACTTACTCAAATTACGAATGGATTTGAAGAAACGTTTTCAGCGTGTGTCGAGCTTGCGTGACCCGCCCGTTTGATGAAGTTAGTGATTGGGTATCTTTGTAATGTATGCATAGTTCCCTTTACGAGAAGGTATTGATTGGTGTCGTATGAGTACAGGAGGAAACGAAAGTTGGCTAATTATTTTTTCCGTATATATCTCTACATCAATCAAATAACCTCTGGCCTAGTATTAATCGGAGTCAAATAAAATGGGTCTCAAAAAATTATTTATTCAATTAAGTTTCATCCTAATGAACTTGTAATTAGCTCTATGCTGCCCTAGACAGGACAGCACTCAACAAATAGCTGTAATCAGATTGATGATCTTATCTTAGTTCAGAAAATGTTGTCCCTTAAATCCTTTGATTGGATCTTGCGTTGAGGAAAAGGAATTGCTAAGATCATGTTCGATTGCGCACTGCAAGACTACAGACAAATAGAAATGGGCCTCTCTGAATGGATTCAGGGCATACAAATTATGTTGGTGCGTATTAATAGGACGTTACTTTAAAATAAAAACTATGCCTAGAGAACACAAATGGTTTATTAAATTAAATTCAGATAATTGAATTGACTCTTCAATGTCGGCATTGAGATGCTGATTTTGAATCTTGCTGTTTCTTAATTACTTAATTACTGCGATCATTTAACCAGAGAATTGTAACAAGCGCTTTCTGTATTTGATGTGATTTTATTCATTAGTGACTTGAATTATCGAGTTCCGGACAACATCGTCATTCGCAATTACTGTATTTGAAGGAAGACTAGCTTCATGATTTTCTTGATGATTCTTCCGGCACACACCCATGCATAAAAAAATGACGAGAGAAGCTATCCTGGACCATTTTTTCTCTTTGCACGCAAGTCCCTGGAGCACGTTTATTTAATTTGTGTTTATATTATAATAATAAATTTTCAAGATCTCTTAGCAGAAACAAGCACTCATTACGTAAAAAATTATAGGCGCCATCCTCTGAATATATGTTATAACTTCTCAGACACAATCTGAAAACAAACAAACAAAATGCCTAAATGAAGTTGCCACCACCTTAATGCGGCACTGAGACGTACACAGTGGAACCATTTGAGCTACTGATAACTCTTTAAAGGAAATACAACCTTACCCGTAACGATCAGGTAGGAGATACTGAAATATTTGGAGTAAAGTCCGTAGACTGACATGAGCCGCTCGCTTCTGCGAATGTATGTTTATGTGAGCGTGACGAAACAAGGGGTCAAGTTTCAATACATTAATCATTTAAAACTTGTTGACGCAATGACTAATGGTAACCTATTGGATTATTTTAGGGAAGAGGAAATTATATTATGTAAAATGTTATTTTATGTTCTTACAACATTCTTTGTGGATTCTTTCCATATAACAAAATGGAATTCTTTCCATATAACAATACATTCTTTCCATATAACAATATGGGAAGTGAACAGGTAAAGTATAGCGTGACATTGAATTAACACAATATCATATCAACATTATAGAATTGCCACAGAAGTAAAAACGTGAAGAGATGCCTTTACATTATAATTATAGGACATGTTCGACCTACAATTAACACTAGTGGAAAGACATTAATAGGAAAAGGACAATAATCGATAGAGGGAGTGATAGGGAAGTGACACAGAGTTGTATCGATAGAGGGAGTGATAGGGAAGTGACACAGAGTTGTATCGATAGAGGGAGTGATAGGGAAGTGACACAGAGTTGTATCGATAGAGGGAGTGATAGGGAAGTGACACAGAGTTGTATCAATAGAGGGAGTGATAGGGAAGTGACACAGAGTTGTATCGATAGAGGGAGTGATAGGGAATTGACACAGAAATGTATCGATAGAGAGAATGATAGGGAAGTGACACATCGTCGTATCGAGAGAGGGAACGATAGGGAAGTGACACAGAGTTGTTTCGATAGAGGGAGTGATAGGGAAGTGAGGGAGTGATATAAAAGTGACACAGTTGTATCGATAATGGGAGTGATAGGGAAGTGACACAGAGTTGCATCGATAGAGAGAGTGATAGGGAAGTGACACAGCGTTGTATCGATAGAGGGAGTGATAGGTAAGTGAAACAGAGTTGTATGCATACATGAATAAATGGGGCTATCTTGCGGGATGACCAGTGCTACAGCAGAGGGGCAAAATATAATAGCCTAGCAAGGGTAAGGAGAGTGAAGGTCTACAGACACAGTCGAAGGAGCTTATGCAGATCTGTCAACTTTGTGTAGTAGGGAGGTAGATTGACTGTAACAAATTTAATAATTCGGTAAACTTATATTAACTATTTTTATGTAAGCATTCGTTTCAACATCACATACAACACAGGTTCACGATCTCCGATGTTATTTGAGTTTCAGTGACGGCCGCATCTACCGCATCTTCTGATTGCGCGACACATCAATCGATATGATGTTGGGTGATGTTGCTATCTGTCGGTTCGTTGTTCGCACACAGCTCCTTCTTCCCCAAAAGTAGATGAAACACTAACTCATTACGGCTGTCGAAGATTGCTTGTTATTGTTTTTATCTCGTGTATCGAGATCAGTATTTATATGTTCGTTGGAAAGCAATTAGGATTGTTTGCTTACCTCTCGTATCCAAGTGTTTTGTCTCAACCTTGACATACCTTCAACCATTCAAACTTGTTCGGTTCGTTGACGGCTGCGTCTAGTTTTAGGTTCATCCTATTTGCGGTTATCCAGGCCTATCTGGATGGAAACAAATCATTTTTTGTAGATTTTATAATGATTGTATTGCGGAATTACTGTATCACGGAATCACTACACGTTTGTAGAAGTTTCTCATTCGCAAATTTGCCTATTTTATTTGTTAGTGTTTTCTATCACTTTCAACCGTTTTCTTTTACAGCTTCCTCAAATAAATAAGAATCGTGCAGTCTGTTCCACAGCAAATTACTTATATTTTCATGTCACGGTTCGTACATCTGAGCTGCAGCACAGAATGTGTGTTTTCCTTATTGAGCCTACAATTTTTATCTTATTCTAACACGTCCCTTCAAGAGAACAGGTTCAGTATGTCTGATCGAATGGTCGGTTCCCCCCCTCGCTTGGCCCTACTAGCTCCTCTGAATCTCTGTCAAGAGCATCGCTTCCAGGTGCCCGTCGTGGACAGGCCCCGCCCTTTAATATTTCCCTCGAGGCTTTGTGATGAGTTCTTATTAATCTGCTGTGCAGACAAATGTGTTGATCAAAACACATGAATTTATGAAGCAGTGGAATGTAGTATGACTGGTTGTCCGTAAAATGTAATTATACCGCGACATGAATGTAAAAAACACAACTAAATTACAAAATCTAAATGCTAAGTGAACAGTGTGGTGTAACACGGAGTAATAGCACTATGCAAAATGTAGTCATTTTACACTAGTGATATATGGAAGTACCGGAATAGTGAAAATATTCGTGAACGTTGTTGAATCAGCGAACAAGTATTTACCACAGGCTGAAAATCAAGAGGTACTTATGACAAGTTCAAATAATATTTCATATCAGACTCTGGTGAGGGACTTCTTTGAACACAAATAAGCATCACACAATAATGTTTGAATCGCAAACAAGATGCGTCGCAGAGTTCATTCGCTCCCGAGGCACCTGCGAAACATTGACCTAAGGTACGTGGGTTTAGATAAACGTTTTACGGCTTCTGGCTTAGTAACTGTTCACGTACGAGTTACATGATGATTATTTAAAGGCTGTTATTACAATACTGTCTGACTGTGCTCATGTGTTCATTACAATAGGTCAACATTAATTAAAACTTTGCCTAAACAGTTTACAGGCGAGCGAATTAATGTTTTGGGGACTGATGCACTCGGAAGTTTTTCTCGACCAACCCTAATTGTTAATAAAATAATTCACTGATTAAGTGAGTTGTTTTGATTATCAAAGGTTAATATGTTGCTAACTCATGATGTTAAGTGAGTTGCTTTGATTAGCAAAGGTGAGTATGTTGCTAACTCATGATGTTTAGTGAGTTGCTTTGATTATGAAAGGTTAATATGTTGCTAACTCATGATGTTAAGTGAGTTGCTTTGAAAATCAATGGTTAGTATGTTGCTAACTCATGATGTTAAGTGAGTTACTTTGATTATCAAAGGTTAATATGTTGCTAACTCATGATGTTATGTGAGTTGCTTTGATTATCAAAGGTTAAAATGTAGCTAACTCATGATGTTAAGTGAGTAGCTTTGATTATCAAAGGTTAATATGATGCTAACTCATGATGTTAAGTGAGTTGCTTTTATTATCAAAGGTTAATATGATGCTAACTAATGATGTTAAGTGAGTTGCTTTGATTATCATAGGTTAATATGTTGCTAACTCATGATGTTAAGTGAGTTGCTTTGATGCTGCTAACTCATGATGGCACTCTACGTTCTTCCAATGAAGCGGGTTGGCGTCTACACTGAGATTTATTTGGTCAATTTTGTATTGGCTATCGTAAATTTTTGTATTACAGGATATAGCGGGGAAGTTATTTTGTTTTAATGAATTATTTGAGATAATCTTCAGTGGGATCGAATTAACATAACCATTCATTATTTTTCGTCGCATTATATAGTAGTATAAGTAATTAAATTCGTTTGCAGGGGAATACGATGGCTCATTCTTTCGGGTTGTCTTCATAATGATAACTGCATTGCAGACTTTCATTTAATGCCTATTATCTTTCAGTATCATGATTACATGTTGACCGCACGAGCTGGGTGACGATTCATAATGAGCTGCCTTCTGCACTATCATATTGGCTTTAATTGATACAGCTTTATTTGGAGAGCGTCACTCGATTGAGTTAGCAAAACGTTAAACGAGAAGATGCTCAATCAAATACATAGCTACCTTGTGAGCAACATGGGTGAACAACACATTATGACCCTCAGGTAAGCCGATTAGAGCAATATTATAAAATTTTAAACTTGTTTACGTATTTAATTCTGTAAGTAGTTTTTAATTGCTAGCCTAAGGATGCAACAGAATAAACCGTACTTCGTGGATTTTCTTGCTACTTCACGTCTGAGAAAACAATTGGGTAGGTACTCAACAATACAATACAAAATCCAACTACCTTGTGTAACAAGTTTACCTTTTATTTTGTTGACGAGCTAACATCAGTTTTTATTCATAAAAATCACTGTGAATTCTCAGTTCTATTCAGTACATTTTCACTCCAAATATAAGAACAGAAATCAAAAGTGAAGGAGTTCTGATACAATTTGTTTGTTTTGTCTTGTTCTTCACACTCTGACAAAAAATGTGGATCCTTGCCGCAAAAGGATGCACTATGCAGACTGACTTTACTGTGGTTATACATTTAACGTAGTTTTCATCTGAAGTGATAGGAGGTGATCAAAGTAAAAACTTCAACAAATAAAAATAAAATATTTGTAGGATGAAATGAATTTAAATTCGGTTGTAGTTCAAGGGAAACGATCATCATATGTCGAAACTTCAACGTCATAGAAAGAAGAAGCATAAATGTGAACTTCGTTCAAATTCTTATTGTGAACCAAAAAGGGCGTACGAATATTGTATTGAATACCGTTCATAAATTAATTGAGGCAGCCTATTCATATTCAAAATAAGGGCAATAGTCCAATATATTGAATCAATTTACGAGACCAAATATGCGATGTTCTGCCGTTGATGGCATCCATTTATTATACAAACAGACGCATTAAGGTGATCGTGGCTTGGGCCGCGGCGAGCGGATAATTCTAAAGTTAGTGGAATGTTCGAATCAAACTCCGTGGATTAATACGTGAAATATCCCGCTTGGATGTGTTACTTCATTACAGATCCTAATGAAGAGCATCATTTGATAGGAACGAACAGAATATTGGTAAAATAGAGCTTCCCTGACACAATGTCAAATTGATGCGTAGCACTTTCAAAAGTCAAATGCCCGTGAACAACTCTCCCTCACTAGCTTAAGCTGGTAGCCACTTCCTCCTCGAATCTCAATGGCTGGCCATTGATCATTTATGAGACAGGCCAGAATATTTCATAACTAAATTATTGGGATGACACGCTGGACAACTATTTAAACTGAGAGAGGTGTAATGAATACTGGATGACTATCTGCTGCGTTCATCAGATATCTGAATGATTTGGAGGAAGTCATGTTTGGTGTAATTTAATCTTGCTACCAAAATAAACACATCGACTTGATATTCAAATACTTGTGTCTGTAAGAGGTACATTGTATTTTAGATGCGCTGGGTAACTAATTTATGGTGCCCATAGTAGGCATAATACATTTCCTTTCAATATTTTCAAATGAGCTCTAGTTCCATCTGAATATATTCGGAAATTTTAACATTGGGAGAGGTGGGAATAAAATTAAATATTTAGAAATTGTAATATCGGACACAATGGATACAATTTTTGAAACGTTCCTGGAACATTTACTTTCAAGATCCGAAATGCGATACAATAGATTCAAAATGAAAACAATATGCGTCTGGTTATGAATGCAGAATGCGGAAAACTTATCATTATTCCTGTTGATGGACCAGAGTTAGCCTGTTCCACGAGTTTGGGTATAAATTCTCTCCAGCGGGGAACGGAATAACAGCTCAATAGATGGAAATATACACATGTTCGATGTCATGGAAATATTGGTCAGCCAAATTTAACTAATACCTATGACGAATCCTACTATTATCTATCGTGAGAGATCTAATAGAAACTGCTCTGAAGCAATGGCGTCCAATAGTATCACTGCATCACTGTCCATGAGACCAACCAATCAATATGCACGCCTCATTTTTTGACTCCTTTATAAAATCTGCTTGCTTAGACAAGCCTTCGGTTACACCGGTAACATATCTCCATTAGGACTAAATCAACCAGGCCTGCTTGCTTAGACAAGCCTTCGGTTACACCGGTAACATATCTCCATTAGTACTAATTCAACCAGGCCTGCTTGCTTAGACAAGCCTTCGGTTACACCGGTAACATATCTCCATTAGGACCAAATCAACCAGGCCTGCTTGCTTAGACAAGCCTTCGGTTACACCGGTAACATATCTCCATCAGTACTAATTCAACCAGGCCTGCTTGCTTAG
>SDVV010017685.1:0-13932 GCA_016164225.1 Gammarus roeselii
ATTAGTTCGTGGATATGGAGGAAGATGGTCTTGACATGACCCTCTAGTCTCGTTAGACGATCGTCAATTGTGCTTGGTTCTGCGGCGAAGACTTCTGCTTTCTGTTCAGAGAGGCCGGTTGCTTGGCTCAGCAGATTTAGTATTTCCTGGATGTTCTTGGTCAACTCATCGATGCGGCAGTCCCTTCGGTCGTTGTCCGCCGAGGTGGTGCTGGTCATCTTGGCGAGGCTGATGTTCTTGGCAGATGGAATCTTGGTATTTGATGTTCTGGAGGGGATGCTGGTCCCTCCCAAATGGAGTTTCTTCCGACTCCCCATCGGCCCCTTGGTTTGCGCCAGGGGCCTAGGGGGCTCACTCTTGCTGACCTATTAGCTGGCTATAGCGATTTTACTTTTAACTTTACAGCCTCAAATGTTTAGTCAAAGCAAACGTGCGGTTTAAGGTCCCAGCACAAACTAGGGACCAATCAGTGCAGTTATTATGTGACACGGGAGCGTTAAGACAAAAATTCCCTTGTCAATCAGAGCGTAGCATCGAAGTTTTTTGTTGGCGGATCCAACAACGTGCACGTCCACCAGGAGAGTTCTGAAACAGCTTTTCAAATTTCCTTCCTCTCCACACACTGCAGTACACATGGAGACTTTCCTTCTCCTTCGGTGGTATCTTTTTTGAAAGATCCACGCTCGGTTGATAAATCTTTTCTTTGATCAGCTTGGGATGTAGTAGGGTGTGATGCTTTTCTCTACACTTGGAACAAGTCTAAGTCTGTTCGCTTGCAGACTGCCTATGTTTACCAAGATGACGAAAACACAACTTGTTTTTGATAGAGAAATCTTTCTTTTCCCGGTAAGATAGCTTGGAAAATGCTTTGCAGACCTGAGTGGCATGAGCACTGGAACTGTGGGAGACGCAATTTTGCTTGCCGAGTGCTCCTCCCTCGATTCTAAAACTTTTAACAGTCTTTGGTTTTCCTGGCGTAAAAGTTACATTTTCCAAAGCTGAAGATTTCTCATAGTGAAGATTACACATTTCAACTGTTTTCCTCTCCAAAACTGAACGAAAACCGAGATTGGAGGATGAGACCCTCAGTGAGTTACTTCGTACTGATTTCCACACGAGCGCCACTTATCTTTACGGGAATCCGGTTGTTTTCTTTAGATGGTCCGCATTCCACTGGCCTGGTTGAGGTCCTGCAACTCTGGAGACTGACATGTTGAACTCCACAATCCTGCGAACGTCGGCGAGCTCCTGTAGTATTTCCCCGTTTGTGGCCTTGAGGTTGGGAAAAGAGTTGAGCTTTTAGCGTAGGCAGTCAGCTTTGCGTTGACCGGAGCCAAATCTCTCGTGAAGAGCTCCCCATATTTTGTCAAGTGCGGCTTCTGGATGAGCACCAGAAGCAGCGAAAAAATCCTGGACTAGCTTTTGAGGCTTGCCGGTAGTATTCGCTTCGAGAACGGTTATTACATCCAGCGCATTCAAATCGAGATTAGAGATTTTGTTGCAGATTGTGTGAATCCAAGTCCAAAACCGATGCGGCTCACCAGCAAACGGATCTGCCGCCTTTTTGAATAATTTGTGCCGAATGAAATATTGTGCAGAACAGTCAATAGCTCTCCCAGCTGCGAGCGCAGACGAGCCTGTTATTGACAAGTGAACTGAACGACTATTGCTCTGCGTAGGGGGTCTCCCCACCGTAGTCGCCGCGGATTGACAAACAGACGACGCAGCACATACAGCTGATGGTGCGAAGGTTGGAGGTCGAGCGGTGCTAGCGGTGATCTATTTGTTCTGCCGGTGAGCGAATGTCGTGGAAGCGAAATCGTAGTCCGGTTGATTGGACATCGGTGCCGCGCTGTAGGATCGAGAACTAGCCGTGGTGAAATATGGTACGGCTTCACTAATTCGAGAGAAAGGAATCTGCTGACAAACAAATCGGGATGTTATCTGGTCACTAAATGGCATTCGTCTATGATTAACCAGACAAGTGTCAGCAGGTTTAGACGAAAGCAAAAAGAAATGGGTAGTGTAGTTTGCGAATAAGGATGTGGAGTTAAGGTGTTCATGTTTATCAAGGGAGCGGCAGTGACAGCAGAAAGGACAGGTGAATGCGCTAGCACGTCAGACGCCGAGAGGACATCTTCGTGAAGGCTCAGACCAGAAACTTTGAAGTCACTTTCGAGTCCATTTTCTTCGCCGGGACTGCACACGAACTTAGCAACCTTTTCAGCGGCTGACTCGGCAGGTAATGAGAAGAGGCCCATCCCATACCCAAGTGGCTCATCCAAATTCAACAGTTCCACCCGCAACGCTTTCTGCTTCTTTTCACGCTCGAGCTGACGAGATTTGAGGTCTAACATCTTTTTCTTGGTTCCCAACTCTATTTTGCTCTTGCGTACCTTCTCCTCCAGCAGAGACTTGTCGTGTTCAATGTTGTCCAGCAATTGCTGTTAGCTAGACTCTGCTTCGGCAATGCGGAGGTTCAAACTAGCTTGCAATCGCTGATCCTCGTAAGAGGCAAAAGTGTGAACGGAAGTTTCACTTCTCCAGTCGGGATTGGACACTGTATCGACACCCATGTCTCTCCTCGTTATATTAAGGAGGTTGATGAACTGTTTGCATTCCTTGAAGAAAAACGGCCGCTTGCTGTTAAGTTCTGACGACTCGCATGACGCCCCGACGGCCACCAGCTTGGAGCAGAGTGCGGTTGAGCTCAAGGTAAGAGTCTCTTCTATTCCTGACGTCGATCGTCAGAGCATCCACCGCTGGAAGTCTCCCCTGTGCGATGTCCAATTAGGTATAGAGAACGCACTGAAGCCTTTCAGCGTCATCAACTTGTTGACGCACGACGGGTAAAGGCACAGACGGGTGCCGCGTGCTTCTTCTGGACGACATTCCGGGAAATAGCAATCTTCAGGCATGTACCTTCGCGTAGGAACGAATAAGACAGGTCTCACTGAACAACTGCCTGGCGTTTGATGGTGAGGCACGCTTGTCAGTTTGTCCTCAGAGCCGCCTGCGTTACAGGTTTACTGTACGAGCATTCACGGGCTCGTAGGCCCTTGCTGGCACTACTTCAAAGATGAAGTTTCGCGATTTTAAAGGGTTGGTTGTCTTCAATTTTTTCTGTAAACTGCACAAAAAAATAATATATCACAATTATGAACTTCACCAGATCTAACCGAAGATGAATAATTAGACCTCTAAAACGAAAGAGAAATTCAGCCCAACAACAAAAAACTAAAAGATGAACAAAATAGAAAAACAGTCTAAACTCTCGAACGGGACACCAGACAAATGGTCCAATGCACCGCGAACAATATAACTGTCTGATCGAGAAACGCGTGATGAAACATTAGTCGACATTAACACTGTAAATTACACCTCAAGTTGACACGGTAAAGAAAAAGAGAACAACTTCCGAACGGACATTGGTCGTTCCTAAAGAGTGAAAGGAGAGGCGCGAGTTTCACAGATTCACGGTCGATATGAACTCACATCAGCAGTTATGCATAGTAGTGGATTCATAAGGTAATTGAGGAATCTAATCTCGGCAAAAAGGCATTTGGATTATTGGATACAATAGTATTCTTAGGTTTCAACCTACGCACACACAAGATAAATGTTAGAGAAACCCGAATGGACATTTCCCAGTATGTAATGGGTCAGGTGTTGTGCCTAGAACCAGAGTATAAATGCTGGCAGTAAGACTAATATCGCCCGCAGCGAGAAAGCGCTTCCGATTATTTATGTCACTTACTGAAACTAAGGAATGCATACTATTTAAGGTAGGCGATTATGATCTGTACAACTACTACAACCAAAGTTTCATACACGATCACATGGTGGCACTTTCTCTAGAGCAGAGAAACCTCGACAAGAGAAATTAGGTAGTTTGTGAAGCGATATGGGAAGAGTTTATCCAGCGTTGAAGCAACGATCACTCGGAAGATATTTTCAAGCTAGAGCAGGGCTCGCGCATTGACAGGTGCACTTGCAAACTACTATATGCACGCAAACGTTAAAGTAAAATATTCAGACACGACGCGACGCCTTGCACTTCAGATTAAACTGCACAGCAGAGTAGCTTATATGATCGCTAAGTAATGAATGACTGAAATGAAACGACACGGACAGTTTTAGATTGTGAGAACTCAATGAACCGAATACTACAACTACACGGTATTCAGAGCAGCAGTCGACACAAAGGCAAGGCTGACTAACGACAAGCGGTGGAAAGTCAGTTCTTGACTAAATAAAGACAGGCGTTCTTCTTCTTTACGCCATCACAACCGAACGAAAGGAGAGAGGAAGGTTTTAAACACATTTCGATTTTAAAGATCAACACAAATATTATTGCTACGTTGACAATACACACAACCGAGATGACCGACACACGACAGCACTTCAATTATTCTCCGCTGCAAACGCGGCACCCTGCATGTAGATAATTATGTAACCGTTAGATTTATTATCAATAAAAATTATCTTAAAAATGTATGTTATCAATACCCCATAACATTCAGAGGACAAGCATTGAAAATGCGTTTATGCAACGTGCCATGAAACAAAATGGCAGTATGCCCAGCATTGAAATGCTAATACCTATATGTATATGTAGACGTTGTATCTATATAACCTATAAACATCGAAAACCTGTTATCAAACGAATAATCCGAAAGCTGTCAGTCCGTCCGAATGAGTCATTCCTCTCCGTTCCCTCCGCGCTGCCCGCCTACCGCTACCCATCGTGCCGCTGACTCCGGCCAACATGGTCGCCCCAAGGTCGTCCGCAGATGAAACTTCCGTAATGGTCGTTTCGTCGTCGTATACACTACTCACGCACTCAAACTAGCCATCTCTATTGCAAAGACAGATCGCTTCCCCATATACGTTGTATTCTCAGACAGTCTGAGAGTCCTCGCTCAGCTCAAAACCTTGCTCTAGGAACAACCTGTTCTACGTAAATTGCAGCACGATCTTTTTGTGATGTCCGAGACGAGTCAGGCAGTGGAATTCTGCTGGCTCCCTAGACACGACAGAATAAAAGGAAACGAGCTTGCACATTCCCGCGCTAAACAGGCATCTACCCGTCAAAAAAAATTCATTTTCATATATTATAGAGAATGGTTCCCAATCATCAACTCTCGTCTAACATCCCGATGGAGCGACGAGTGGCAACTGAGTGGACAAAAAATGTTTGCAATCAAACCATCCGTACGAGAATGGGACACCAAATTTTTCAAAAGAAGAAACCAAGTGTTCAATAACCGTCTGTGCACGGGACATACGTGGATAACCCACAATCACTTGATGGACGTAGACATGGGACCGGACGCACCACCTTGTCCCTGTTGCCACCAAGTGGCTATCAGCGTGAAACACTTACTGAACGTACTCGCAGCAGCCCGACGAGCTTTCTTCAATCCCCGGTGCAACCTACAAAGCCCACTCTCTGACCCAACCTACCGGAAAAAAGCTCATCGCTTCCGGAACACACACCGGACTATACAAAGATGTCTAAACATCAAACACTTGTGCAAGTTAGGTGGTCTCCCCACCCCATTATGCACAAAGCTAACAATACATTTACGTGGATACACGTTAACTCTGTACGTTCTTGTACGCGCTAGTACGTGAATATGCCACAATTAGAAAATGAACTTGATTTCAGCCTGACAAGACTATTCTTTTCGCACGCGAGGCCGTGCAAACTTACCTGAATTAGTGACGGCCGCGCCCTACGGGGGAGCCTATTATGACACACGTTGAGGCTCAGGTGGAAATGAGGCTCAAATTAGTATCGAATCAAATTCATTCTCCTACCGAATTCTTCAAATCAACATACCAACGTGTATGATCAGCCCATCGTCGGTCAGTCTAGATTTGCAAGTGTACCCTAAAGCAACCACTCCAACCAACACGTACCGCCGAGAATTATTGAGACTACTTGACGAACAATACTCAGAGCACCGCTATATATACACTGACTGCTCGAAAACATCGGACGGAGTGGAAGCTGCCTCCAGGTGCGGAGAGACCTCACGTTAGGCAACCCTACCCCAAGAGGCCTCAGTATCCTCTGCAGAGCTCCACGCACTCGAATTAGCCATCCCTACTGGGAAGCGTGTGATGACGCGCGATGAGGCTTCTGTTGAAATGAAACCTAAATGAAATCGAATTAGCCATCTCCATTACAAAAATTGACCGCCTCTCCAAATGTGTTGTATTTTCATACAGACTGAGTGCTCTCACCCAGCTGAAAACTCTGCACTATGAACACCCTGCCCTTCGTAAAATGCAACACGACCTATTCACGATGTTCGATATGGGTCAATATGGGGAGTTCTGCTGTATCCCTGGACACGCGGGAATAAGAGGAAACGAACTTGCGAACTCGCTTGCTCACCATGAACATTTTTTTCGCAATACATTACCGGGACTGGTTCCCTATTATCAACTCCCATTTACCATCCGAATCTGATGAAATGTGTCAACAAAGGGGACAAAAAATGATTTAGTCAAACCCTCAGTCGGAGAATGGAGAATAAAATTCGCCAACAAAAAAGATTAAGTGTTCGTCAACCGCTTGTGCACGGGACACACGTGGGCAACTCACAACCACCTATTGGATGTAGACATGATACCTCACGCATCACCATGCTCCTAGTGCTACCAAAAGACAATCAGTGTAAACACTGACTTCTGGATTGTTTTGCCCTCGCAGCAGCCCGACGAGCCTCCTTAAGTTCCCCCCCCCCCCCCGTGCAAATTAAAATGCCTGTTACCGCCTCAACTTGCCGAGAAAACTAATCGCTTTCGGAAAACATGCCGGAAAATATGAAGCTGTCTAGAAACATCAGTGTTCAAATCGTCCTTCTTCTTGAACGCACTAGCCTGCTTGTATAGTATACAACAATTTAATTTCTTACTCAACATCGCGCACGAATGTGTGCGGGCCTACCAGAATCTGCGGATCTTCGTGCCCTACGGAGAGCGTGCGATGACTCGCGTAAAGGCTTCGGTGGAAGTGAGGCTCAAATCAAATTCTCCCCAAAATCGTTGCATTCTAAAAAATCTTAATGCCATTACTCGGCTCAAAACTTTGCACTATGAACATCACGCTTTTTGTAAAATGCAGCACGATCGCTTTACAATGTCCGTCGTGCCCTGCGGAGAAGAGTGCGTTGACTTTGCGTTGAGGCTCCGGTGGAACACAGAAGCAACTACTACTACTACTCCGGTAGAAATGCGGCCCAAATTAAATCGAATACAATGTCCGATACGGGCCATGTGGTCGAATTACTCTGGATCCTTGGACACGTAGGAATGAAGAGAAATGTGCTGGCAGATTCACTTGCTAAATGGCGTCTGTCCATCAAAAACAATTTATCGGCATACTCTACCGGGACTGGTTTGAATGAATGAAGCTCATGTAGGTAGACATGGGACCGGACGATCAATGGTGCCCCTGTTGCCACCAGGTGGCAATAGTCGTGGATTGCAACGCAATCGCAGCAGCCCGAAGAGCTTTCTTAAATCCCCCGTGTCATCGTTCCCTACGGGGAAGCGTGCGATAACATGTGTTGAGGCTCGCGTAAAAATCAAGTCCAAATCAAATCCACATTTGTGCTACATACAATCTTTACTCGCTGACTTATAGCTTTAAGAAAACATACCGAACTATACGAAGCAATCTAAATCACAAATATCTGTGCAAGCAAGGTGGTCTTCCCACTTCACAGTTGAGGCTCTGGTGGAAATGAGGCTCAAGTCAAATAAAATCCAACCATACAACGCACAGAGCCTATAAAACACGTATATAGGTACTTTTTACCTCTTTCCGTTTTTGTTCGCGCCCTACGGGGTAGCCTATTATGACTCACGTTGAGGCTCTGGTGGAAATGAAGCCCAAATCAAATCCTTTTATAGATCTTTAACACTTTTTTAATAATTTTATCTTCTCTTATTTCGTGGGCTCAATTAATTATCTGTGTTTTTTTTATGGTGATTAATTTGGATTAATTATTCAATTAAATATCATTTAATGCCCGCAGAAGCCCAAAGTGGACTACGCAGTGTGTTAATCAGTCTAGTCCAACCTACGGTCGAAAAATTTACACTCTCCCGGACACCTAATAAATGTCCGAGCACAGCTAGGCGTTTTGATGGCTAAAAGGTGAAATAATGTTGCTGTTGATCTTAGAGAATGAAAGTCTTGACTGGCACTGTGCGTGAAGGGGACGAGGCTAGTCGAGGCAGGTTGAGGCGAGTGGAGACGAGTCTTCTGGGGAGGCGATGAATCGAGATGAACCGAGGCTGGTCGAGAATATGTGAACCGGGGAATGGAGGATACTCGTGGGACCCGGGGGCTTCGGAAACCCGTGGGACTCGGAAGACCAGGAGGATTTAGGGGTACCCGATTGGACCCTTCTGGGCCCCTTGGGACACCCATGAGACCCTTTGGTACCCTCTTAAGAAACTTTAGGACCCCTCTGAGGCACCTCTGAATTTGGGATCCCTGCTAATACACAAAAAATGTATTCACGTGAAATGCTTGAGTAGAACAATAAGTTATTACAGTCCACAGATAACTGGGGCAGAAGGGGAGAGCCGCGTCGAGGCTAGTCGAGGTGCGTCGAGATCAGTCGAAGCACGTTGAGGTGAGTCGAGTTGGGGGCTACTAGTCGAGACTGGCCGAAATGAGTCGAGACAAGCCGAGATGAACTGAGACGACGGGACTCGAGGAAACCTGAGGACTTGGGTTACTCCCCATCCCATCGGGCTCTTTTGGGACCAGAAGGACCACTGCCTCGCCTCCCCCCCCCCCCCAACCCATCGGGCTCTTTTGGGACCAGAAGGAACCGAGTCCCTTAAACAATAAGTGTGATGTCAATTAATCTGAGCAGTTTTTCCGCCCACGATCCACTATTTTCTCAGCGAAAATGATATTAATGTATTCGTGCGGGAGTTTCTGTTTGTGATTTTGTGAATAAGTGTTTTATCAGCCTGTGCTCGCCATGAACTCTTACCTATAGACCATGTAATGCGTTGCGGTTAAAGTTGATCTAATCCGTGAAGCCGTGGAACTTGCACCAATTTCGACGATACTATCTGTGCGCACTGGCGTGCGTATATTTTACTCCTAAAGTTCTAATTGGTTGGAGATGGGGATTCGTTTCGTCTCAGATTTTATCCTACTTGAATAAATAATTTGTTCTGTAACTGAACTAGACCACGTAGCTGTAAACATTGTTTTGCGTTGCTGTCGGAGCTGACTTTTTCCGTGTAGTCGTAAACCATGTACCAGATTTTGTGGATGCTACCTATGCGCACTGGCGTTCGTACATATTACTCATGAAATTCTAAACGATTAAAAACGAAGATCCATTTCGTCTAAACGTCCTTCCTGTGCGCACCAGCGTGCGTCTGACACGACTAAAATTTTCAAATTGTTCTAACTTTGACAACGTTGTTTTTCTTGCATACAGAGGTGTGCGAGCCTAATGGAATCCATGATCGTCGAGCCCTATGGGGAGCCTGTTTCGACTGGCGTTGAGGTTCAGGTGGAAATGAGGCTCGGATGAAATCAGATCAAATCTGAATGGTGTTCAACAACAACCGGAACAAACAAATGGCAACCAAACTGACTAAGCTAAAGTTCAACATTCTGAAACAAATCACGAATGAGTTACTACTAATGTTATTTTAAAAATAAAGTAAGACCCTGACCAACTTAGACACAGTTTAGTGAAAGCCTTGTTAAACTCTGTATGCCTAACTATTCCAGTGCCCTCATCCTTATTCATTGTAGGCTATCAATATTTTTGGTTAGCCACCTTTTCAAATTGATCAGGTCAAGCTGATCGATACAACACAGTTATGTATAACAAAGCTTGATTTTAATTTTATTGATTTTTGCGATATTATATTTTTGAAGAGCAAGTTCTGCCATGAACATTTAAGGGTCATATTAATGTTGTTGATTGAAATGTGTGGATGCTTTCATCTTCAGATTGTTTCAGATACAGAAATCTTTCGAAATTATAAGTTGTGAATTTAATTAAAGTGACAATAAAGCAGGATTACAAATCCACCTTTTAAAGAATGCATCATTATTTCACAATGAGCTACATGCAAAATCCAATGGAACGTACGTCTAGCCATCGTCGATACCTTCTCCTAGCCATCTTACTGGTCCTCTGTATATCAGATGCCAAGGCCACAACTGCTAGAATTTTAAGGTCTTTTGAACACGGATTTCCGAAACCGTCTGCAAAATTCACAAATCCTCTCGACCTGGAGTCCCTTTGGCGGAGGTACGAGCAGAGCGTCCCGGACTACAGTGCCCTTCCCCTGACACTCCACGGCGCCAGAAATGACCACTCACTCGCTGGTGAGTGCAGCGAGGCGGCAAACCTGTATATTGAACTGTTGCAAATGCATCAGAAACTATTCAGCCTAAAGTTCATCTTAAGGAAATTATTTCAATGGTCGGATCTACAGCTTCTCGAGAGTTATTTATCTAATGGAATGAGTTGGGTGCTCATGAACGCTTGTCGATTATTCCAAATCGCGATGTTCAGGAATTTAAAGCTACTTGTGACGTCATGATTCTAAAAACGGCTCAAGATCTTATTTCTTTTCAAAATTTCAATTTGGCCAGCCATTGATCCCATGCGCTGATTGACAAACCATTGATTTGATGTGTTTACCATTGCTCACGTGCCTATTGGTAAACCATTGATCACGTGCATTGATAAATAAATCATTGATAACGTGATGTTACTTATTATGAAAAGTATCTCCTTTCGTTTAGCCTCTGAGATAATTTTCTTGAATACCGTGCATAAACATAAGTTCATCATTGTTACGTCATCATTAATTTAACCATTTCAAAGTCATATTTTTTGTTTTCCCTGTCGGATTAAAAAAATATTCAATATCTGAATTAATTGGACAATAAAAATATGTCACCACAGTTGGCCTCTAAGCCAAGAACTCTGCACACATTAAAATTGTCTGTTTTCATTACTCTGTGACATGACGTTCTTGAAGATATTGCTTTGGATGTGCAAGGGATGTGGCATCACGGTAGGTCTGGATAATTAGCTGTGTGCATCTAACATACGACAACAATTGATAGCCTATACATATGGATTGGCATATAAGTAAATATATTAAACATGTCATGTAACATCTTGTATATGTTCCCTCCAACGATTTAGGATTAACGTTCGTTTCAGTTTACCTTCTAGGGAAATTTTAAACTAAATTATAAGAGCTACAACAGGTTGTCGCAAGTGTTTTAGTTTGCAAATTGCTTGGCACTCCATGAACTTCTATCCAATAACCCTCGTTCACCGACGATGCTGATGTTTGTCAACGATTCTTCTAACGGGAGTAAATTGCAATAAACGAAATTCTTTTGTGCAGAAATGTTCTCAGCAGGGCAGTGAAAAGGGATTCATGCCTGACTCGCCAGAGATTGGTTGTGTGTTCTATTCCAATGGGGGGCTCGATTTTTCTCGTGAGTCAGCTTAGGCAACACTGATATCACGGCAACACTCCCCTCGTGGAATGGGGATAGTGGCATGCTTTAAAGATCTACCGTAGATGGCGCCCTAGTCTGGCGTATGCCGAAAATCCTCTATTTATGTGACAAGCCCGTGCGTGTGCCTCATCCGGTCCTTATCATTGTACGACCTTTAATCCTTTAAAACCCACCTCCCAGAGCCATCATGCGACGGGAAGCACAACGTGCGTGCAGCTGTCGGGACTTACGCCATCAACTTGAACATCGAGGGACCCTGCACGTACAGCATTCAGGTGAGTCAAACTGGACGAGAGCTTGTCTCGTGTCAATTTGAACAGCTATGAACGATATACTATTTTTCATAATTGAGAAAGTGTTTTGTACCTAGTTGCTTTTATTTGACAATAATATTTTGCTTTATTTTACTGCTGAGCTCATTCAAGTTCTGCAAAATTTTAAATGTTCATTGGATAAAAAAGTACTTTTCATTTGTGTTGAAGGTATTTTGTCATTGCCTGAAACGAAATATATTCTCCATAAGATATCATCATTCTGTAGAACATTCAATGCTATCAATCTGAACGCTCATCTAGCAGACGAGTTTCTCACATAAGTTGATAATCTTTCTTTGTCTATTTAATGCTAAACTATTTCAACGGGTATGAAGATAATATTGTTCATACCCTATATCACTAATTTCCTGGCTATTTATAGAACAACAGACTAGGTCGTCCCAAAAACTGTAAATCGTGGTTCTAGGCCAGCAATTACGGCATGTTGTTAAACAGGCTCAAAAAGAGGAGCAGAACAGGCCCAAAAAGGAGAGGAAACTGGCCCAACAAGTAAAACATACATCAAGCCCACAAGTAGAGTTTGGTCTGAGCCCAATAGGTGGACCATTATCCAAGCCCAGCTAGTAGAGCATTTGACAGGTCCAACTCAGCCCCTGCGACGGTATCATCCATTCCTGCCTAGGACGGGCTGTTGACCCAAGTGTTGCGACACTGGGCGCCGTCAGCTGAGTCAACGCCGTTCTGGGCCGGGCTACATGGGGCACTTCCGTCATCACCTGCCAACCGTCATCACCTGCCTCCTGGGAGACCGTGCACGAGCGCTGGCCCAAATCCCATACAAAATAGATCTCTACTTTAGTAGTGTTTCCTGGCTACCCACAGACGTGGGAGGGGGCCCATGATGATTGACGTCACAACCTACGGGTTCAAATAGTTCTTCAACAAAATGTTCCTGATACTTCTCCCCCTCTTAATAATAGCATCCTCCTTTGACAGGAGGCACTTATAGACAGAAGCTTCACTGTACACATAAATTAAAAATATATATATGAGAGTGTTGTTTGGAAGATATTTGTGAATACTTATGTGCGTAAATATCACGACATTTTGCAATGGTGCGTCACAAGTTAAATCATCGCGGGATATTTCGAGTATACACCTAAGGTCTTGCTCAAATAAATCTATACATAACACACATGTATCGATCATTACAAAGTAACACATGACATGACACACTTTGATAATAAAGTGTGATTATAGTTGTGTATAAACGTACAGCATACGAAACAAATCAACAAAAAAAGGTATTTAAATAATCAAGATTATTTCTAATAGCCCTGCGCACAACCCTAGAGAGGCGCTGCAACTTTGATCAGCGACGGGCTGCCCTTCTCAATTTGACTTTCTGGACGACACTACCTGTACAACCGAATACACATGTTCAGCGACTTATGCAGGTAACTGATGACATTGTGTTCAGAGGTCGATGGCTTTGTGGCGGCACCACTCGTCAATATCGCCTCATCAGCACCCCTCCTCAACATCACATTATCAGCACCACTCGTCAACATCGCCTCATCAGCACCACTCATCAACATCACATTATCAGCACCACTCGTCAATATCGCCTCATCAGCACCCCTCATCAACATCGCATTATCAGCACCACTCGTCAACATCGCATTATCAGCACCACTCGTCAACATCGCATACTCAGCACCACTCGTCGACATCGCCCCATCAGCACCACTCATCATCATCACATTATCAGCACCACTCGTCAATATCGCCTCATCAGCACCACTCCTCAACATCACATTATCAGCACCACTCGTCAACATCGCCCCATCAGCACCACTCATCATCATCACATTATCAGCACCACTCGTCAATATCGCCTCATCAGCACCCCTCATCAACATCGCATTATCAGCACCACTCGTCAACATCGCCTCATCAGCACCACTCATCATCATCACATTATCAGCACCACTCGTCAATATCGCCTCATCAGCACCCCTCATCAACATCGCATTATCAGCACCACTCGTCAACATCGCATTATCAGCACCACTCGTCAACATCGCATACTCAGCACCACTCGTC
>SDVV010017686.1:443-13932 GCA_016164225.1 Gammarus roeselii
ATGCTAATTGAAAAACTTGGACAGAGCATGTTTTTATTGATGCAGTATCAATTGTAACTTTATAACATTAGTCCTGTAATTATTTTCGTAACTATTTCATCTTTAGTGCTTCATTATCAATTTTAATATATGAAAAGAGATCGTATCAATATTAATATATGAAAGAGATCGTATCAATATTAATATATGAAAAGAGATCATATCAATATTAATATTTGCATAAATCGTCAACTGTCACATGATTTTTTTTTTCATATTCAAATGAACCGAATTTTATATGCAAGGAACAAGTAACTAAGACGCGGGGAAATGATGACCAAATGATTGAAGACTGTAGAAAATATTTGGAAGCAAGATTTGAACTTTTCAGAGTATTAATTTGTTAAATGTATAATTACTTAATGAGAAAAAAGATCAGAGGTATTTAAATTTATTGAAAAGATGTCGGAATAATACTAAAAACGAATTGACAACCATATTTTCTCGCGTTTCTCGGCTATGGTGTAATTTTTTTCCGAATTCAAGGAAACATGTACTATTTGTCAGGAATAGTTGATTTGGATTTAAAATTAGATAAAGAGTATATTAAGCTCGACCATCCTATATCCAGCACATCAATAACGAGTTAGCTGAGTTGTGTGAAGTTAATGAAGCTGGAAAAGCAACGCCTTGTAATGATTTTAAATATTTTTTAATGCTCAGTAATAAAAGGAGAGACGGAGGTCAAAAAGATTCCATACAAGCAGAATCAATCTTTAGGCACCATTTTTTTTTTAAATTTAACTTGAATGGAAAGTATGTTTCCAGGAATGATGAGTAATTCTTTTCACGTAATTGACCAATGATAATAACCATGTCTTTGAGCCTGATCCAAATAAGTTCCCTTAGTCAGCTCCGTGAATCACCGCGAGGCTGCGAGATAGTGAAACAATTGGAGCGATGTCCGTAGACTACCTTGCAGATTCAAGGCATGTCTTTACGCTCGACCGAATCGCTTAGTGCTAACCGTCCAGACATCGTAGATGAAAACTCAAGGGACCATTCGAAAGAGGAAGGCTTCTATCACAATATTTTGTTTATTGTCCTGAAGAAGTCATGCATCGCACTCAATTTTATTTTCTCCAAAGTTGATCGCTCAGATTGGTTTGGCAGTGCCACTAATTGGACCAGTTTTTGTAAAAAAAAACTAATTGAAATTGTTTAAGGCACCTGTTGAACTTGGTTCTTATAACTCTTCCCGGTGATTTTTCAATTTTAATGGCTGAGCGAGCTATTTTGTGGGGCAAAAGGCACCACATTAGGCGGTTGGGTGCACTGAAGGGTGGGTGAGTGGGCTTACGTTATTGAATATTTCGTTTCTGATTCATTACTTTAGGAGAACAATACGTTGTAGAACAGTTCTTCTTCTTTAGGACGGTGCCATGTCTCTACAACGTCTGGTTAACAACAGTTAAAGATTCGGTCCAATCAAACCCCTTTCTGTTCCACTTGCAACTCCTCAATTTGTGCTCCAGGCCACTACAAGCTTTCGGTCGTAAACACTTGCTGTCTCATTATTATTCCTCACTGATATTTTTGTGTGTAAAACTATTCGGGTTGAACAGTTTTTGGCTCTAAGCGCCTTCTGGTGAAAGCTGGACTGCGTAGACGTAATGGGTCCTGCAAGATTCGGTGCTAAAAGGCTGTCTCAAAATTATTTCAGGAGAGTATAATCGTATCCGTTATACATGAAAAGGTGGAATGAACAAGAAAAAAACTAGTAAAAAATGATTTTTCGAGTGCCCCAAATTTAGCGTTGCAACGTGTTCCCTCTTGTTAAACATTGGAAATGGGCCATTGGCCTTATTGCAAGATGTATTCCCCAAGGACATTGTGTTCCTCAGAATCGGTTAAGAGAATCCGCTAATACTGAGCTAAAGAAGTAAATTTTAAACCATTCTTCTACTATCGGCGCACACGATTTTGTCATTAATTTAATGTTCCGTCGCAATCATTAATATTATCATTGCTTTCCCGACTTATTTTCGATCACGGTCCATGTGATTATTTCAATGTGAAATGAAAAATATAATCACACATAATCAGATTCAACACCTTCATTGGCTTTCTGTGCAACAACATAGATGCCATTAGCTGTTATAATGCAACAAAATCGATGCCATTAGCTGTTATAATGCAACAACATAGATGCCATTAACTGTTATAATCAGATCCAACACCTTGATTGGCTTTCTATACAACAGCATAGATGTCAATAGCTGTTATAATGCAACAACATAGATGCCATTAACTGTTATAATGCAAACACAAAAACAGTGATGAAACTTCCACGACTCTCACAGATCTGCAGGTATTTTTTTTTCTCATAATTTTTGAGGATTAACAAAATCCGTCAAACACACATGCAGCTCAGAAAACTTTCAGGTGACTACTTTCATATGATTCGATAGGCGTTATGTGTTAAAATTACAAAGTTTCCTCATTCACATAACCGAAAACATGACCAACATGTTCACATCGTGCCCCAGAATGTCCTCCTTCTCCCATCAGATCCTCCTCTCTGCCTGCAGGATCGGTCAAAGTCCTGGATCCAATAGTGCCAAGCCTGGCTGTACACATTTCGCTCTATCGAATGCTCTTTTTTATTGAACGCTTTGTTGCCGCAAGTATATGGCGTGATGACATGAAGAAAAGACTCTCAGGAATTCTCAGGAACTGGAGCCCGGAATACCGTTTGAAAGGGGTAGAGATAGGCATGACAAGGGGGGTTCTGGTCGTATTGGTGAAAGGCTGGTAAGCAGTTGGGGGAGCGGAGCTGTTGCTATCAGGCCACATGGCCAGAAGCTGGTATTGATAGGTGTTTTGCAGTCTCAGTCACTCTTCTAAAAGAAGTGTGTTGTAATAACTTTTTAATTTATATAATTTTCTTCTTGGGAGCGCATGTAAATGTATGATGTAGAGGAACATATTTTCGGAACGCAAATGAGCTGTTCAAGGACCACAGACGTTGCGTGAGACTAATAACACATTCATATATATAGAACATGGGGCCGAATCGAAAGATAGCCGATGTTGGCGCTTACCTCGATGGATATCGAATAATGTTTGTGCGGTCTTATAAATCTAAGCATTTCTGTTCTATTGTTTCTTATATATCAGTTTCGATGAGAATCATATCAAACTATTTTGACGGTGAGCAGCGCAGAGAGCCAAACCAGACACCGTTTACCGGTGCTGGCGGTGATCCCCATCTTACTTCTTTCCTCCGCCAAGCTAATATAATTTTGAGTCTATTTGAATAATAGTCAATTGAGAAACTTGGACAGAGCAATATTTTTTTGATGCAGTATCAATTGTAATTTTATATCATTAATCCTGTAATTATTTTCGTAACTATTTCACTTTAAGTGCTCTATTATCAATACAAATATATGAAAAAAGATCGTATCAATATTAATTCTTGCATATATCGTCATGATTAAATTTTTTCAATACACAAATGAACTGAATTTTATATGCAAGGAACAAGTAATTAATAACGCGGGGAAATGATAACCAAATGATTGAAGATTGTAGAAAATCATCAGAAGCAAGATTTCAACTTTTCAGAGTGTTAATTTGTTTGATGTTTAATTACTTAATGAGAAAGAAGACCAGAAGTATTTAAATTTATTGTAAAAATGTCGGAATAATACTAGAAAAGAATTGAAAACCATATTTTCTCGCGTTTCTCGGTCATGGTGTCAATTTTTTCCGAATTCAAGGAAACATGTACTATTTGTCAGGAATAGTTGATTTGGATTTAAAACTAGATAAAGAGTATATTAAACTCGACCATCCTATATCCAGCACATCATTAACGAGTTTGCCGAGTTGTATGAAGTTAATGAAGTTGGAAAAGCAACGCCATGTAATGATTTGAAATATTTTTTAATGCTTAGTAATAAAAGAAGAGACGGAGGTCAAAAAGATTCTATACAAGCAGAATCAATCTTTAGGAACCATTTATTTAATAAATTTAACTTGAACGAAAAGTATGGATCCAGGAATGATGAGTAATCATTTTCACGTAATTGGCCAATGATGATAACCATGTCTTTGAGCCTGATCCAAATGGGTTCATTTTGTCAGCTCCGTAAATCACCGCGAGCCTGTGTGATAGTGAAACATTCGGAGTGATGTCCGTAGACTACTTGTTAAATTCGGGGCATGTCTTTACACTCGATATTTTAGCTCACAAAAATCATTTGCGACCGAACACATAGTAATATAAATTTTACGACCGAAGTTTTTAGACCCAATTCCTAATAGCACTAGAAGTCAATTTTAGAGCCAATTTCCTTCCCTACGAAAGCTTTTGGCTCCGTAAGCTTACTTATGGACGATAAGCTAATAAAACAGATTTTTTTATTATTTATGTTTTACGCTAGTTGATGTGACCGAATCGCTTAGTGCTAACCGTCCAGACATCGTAGATGAAACCCCAAGGCACCATTCAAAAGAGGAAGGCTTCTACTACAATATTTTGTTTATTGTCTTGAAGAAGACGCGCCTCGCGCTCAATTTTATTTTCACCAAAGTTGATCGCACAGAATGGTTTAGCATTGGCACTAATTGGACCAGTTTTTGTCAAAAATACCTAATTGAAATTGTTTAAGGCACCTGTTGAACTTGGTTCTTATAACTCTTCACGGTGATTTTTCAATTTTAATGGCTTAGCGAGAACTTTTGTGGGGCCAAAGGCACCACCTTTGGCGGTTGGGTGCACTGAAGGGTGAGTGGGCATACGTTATTGAATGTCCCGTTTCTGATTTATTACTTTAGACGAACAATACGTCGTAGAACAGTTCTTCTTCTTTAGAACGGTGCCATGTCCCTACAACGTCTGGTTAACAACAGTTAGTGATTCGGTCCAATCAAAACCCTTTCTGTTCCACTTGCAACTACTCAATTTGTGCTCCAGGCCACTACTAGCTTTCAGTCGTAAACACTTGCCGTCTTATTATTATTCCTCACTGATATTTTTGTGTGTAAAATTATTTGGGTAGAACAGTTTTTGGCTCTAAGCGTCTTCTGGTGAAAGCTGGACTGCGTGGACGTAATGGGTCCTGCAAGATTCGGTGCTAAAAGGACGTCTCTAAACTATTTCAGGAGGGTATAATCGTATCCGTCATACATGACAAGTTAGAATGAACAAGAAAAGAAGAAGTAAATAATGATTTTTCGAATGCGTCAAATTTAGCGTTGCAACGTGTTCCCTCTTGTTGAACATTGGAAATGGGTCATTGGACTTAGTGCAAGATGTATTCCTACTGAGCTAAAGAAGAAATTTTTAAACCATTCTTCTACTATCGGTGCACACTATTCTTTCATTAATTGAATGTTTCGTCGCAATCATCAATATTATCATTGCTTTCCCGACTTATTTTCGATCACGGTCTATTTGATTATTTTGATGTTAACTAGAAGAATATATAAACATTGAATCAGATCCAACACCTTGATTGTCTTTCTATGCAACAGCATAGATGCCATTAGCTGTTATAATGCAACAGCATAGATGCCATTAGCTGTTATAATGCAACAGCATAGATGCCATCAGCTGTTATAATGCAACAGCATAGAAGCCATTAGCTGTTATAATGCAACAGCATAAATGCCATTAGCTGTTATAATCAGATCCAACACCTTGATTGGCTTTCTATGCAACAGCATAGATGCCATTAGCTGTTATGATGCATTAGCATTGATGCCATTAGCTGTTATAATGCAACAGCATATATGCCATTAGCTGTTTTAATGCAACAGCATAGATGCCATTAACGGTTATAATGCAACAACATAGATGTCATTAGCTGTTATAATGCAACAGCATAGATGCCATTAACTGTTATAACTCAACCAACAAAACCGGAGATGAAATTTTCACAAATTTCATAGATCTGCAGGTAGCTTTTTTGTCTCATAATTTTTCAGGATTAACAAAGTCCGTCAAACACACATGCAGCTCAGAAAACTTTCAGGTGATTTATTTAAAATGATTTGATAGGCTTTATGGGTTAAAATTACAAAGTTTCTTCATTCTCATAACCGAAAACATGACCAACATGTTCACATCGTGCCCCAGAATGGCGTCCTTCTCATATCAGATCCTCCTCTCTGCCAGCAGGATCGGTCAAAGTCCTGGATCCAATAGTGCCAAGCCTGGCTGTACACATTTCGCTCTACCGAATGCTCTTTTTTATTGGAGGCTTTGTTGCCTGCAGTTTATGACGTGAGGACATGAAGAAAAGACTCTCAGGAATTCTCAGGAACTGGAGCCCGGAATATTGTTTGAAAGGGGTAGAGATAGGCATGGCAAGGGGGGTTCTGATCGTATTGGTGAAAGACTGGTAAGCAGTTGGGGGAGTGGAGCTGTTGCTATCAGGCCACATGGCCAGAAGCTGGCATTGATAGGTGTTTTGCAGTCTCAGTCACTCCTCTAAAAGAAGTGTGTTGTAATAACCTTTTTTTAATTTGTATAATTTTCTTCTTGGGAGCGCATATGAATGTATGATATAAAGGAACATATTTTCGGAACGCAAATGAGCTGTTCAAGGACCACAGACGTTCAACAATACGTGGGACTAATAATACATTCATATTAATAGAACACGGAGCTAAATCGAAAGATAGCCGATGTTGGCGTTTACCTCGATGGATATCGAATAATGTTTATGCAGTCTTATATATCTAAGCATCTCTGTTCGATTGCTTCTTATATTTCAGTTTCGATGAGAATTACATCAAACTTTTTTGACGGTGAGCAGCGCAGAGAGCCTGAACTTGCATGACATTGTCTACACAATCATCCTGGGAGACATCGACCAGAGTTGGGCAGAAGTACTCGAACATCTTCTTCTTGAGCAATAAAATATATATTTGCAAGTGTATAAGAAAATTCTGCAAAATAAATATGTCTCAAAATACAAAACTAAAAAAATTGTAAAATAAAATGACATAGTGCTTTGATAATCTGCATGGTGCTTTAACTATTTGGATCAAAATTTCAACTGAATATGGATATAAATCAAATCGAAGCATCGGTCGCCACATCGTCCGACCATGTCTCCCAGTATCATTAGTTACGTGCGAAGAAACATGAAATGACATTACTTAGTTTCTATGATAAAGATATCAGTCAGTCTCAATTCAAATACACCCTTCCGAGTGGCGTTAGATTTTTCGCACATACCGTCGCGACGAAAAGTTTTATTCAGTGATGTATACCGCATTATGGAAACGCATTTTGAAAGGTATACGATTTGAATTAAGGAAAAAATGCTCAGTGCATTAAAATACTTCACTACCCTGTAAACTGTTCGTGGCATGGCATGACCGCGGCAAAAATGTAGGAGGGGAGACTAGTCTTTATTTTATAGATATGGCATTTTAGTCTTTTCTTATTCGATGTATTAAAAAAAAACTGTGCGAGTAGGGACGAATAATATGAAACATTTTTACATTTTAATTTTTTGAAATTGAATTGCAGGTTTAAAAAATCAAAATATTGTATTACTTTACAAGAGCTTTACAAGGATGTACATCTTAATTGTAGGAGAAGTGTATTTTTTATGAGTTTCCGATGTTTAAAAAGTCGTTTCATAAGACTTTCAGTACTCGAATTCGGAAAAATACCAAATAACCATCGTTGTACTCTACGATGCATTTCCAATAATGCATCGGCTGGTATGATAGTTTTGAAACTGTGTGAGGAAACCTGATAATAAAATGTGGAAAAAATATACAACTCTCATTCATAAAAAAATCGAATGTCCAGTTTTTTAAGAAAAAAACTGCTAAAAACTTTTATTTTCACAAGTTCTTTTAAATGACTCGTTGCATGTCCTGAAAACCTTACATTTGTATGAAGAGTCCCGATATTTATCCGAGCATTAAAACGGTTGGACGGACATTCCCGTTTTTGTAATCAGGCTCCGAACCCGTTCGAATGATACATGACACTCATCATTCTTTTGAAACAACAGCGGTACTGTATAAAACAACATGTCTCCCACTGCAGCTGGAGACATAATTATTTTGTATGATTTTGTCTAGGTGATGTATTTCCAAATATTTATTTATTTATCAAGCAGTTCATTCCCGTTAAAAGAAAATGTAAAAAATAGTCATAAGCAGCGGTCGCTAGAAAAGATTTGCTAGCACTGATGTTGATTTGATTGGAGCCTCATTTGCACCGGGGCCTCAACGTGAACTGTTGTTGACGATAGATTATTTAGCCAGAGTTTTGTCCTTTCTTTGTCATATTTGGAATGTTGTTTGGTAACTTCGTCTCCTCTACGAAGAAAAAAAAAGTTTAAAATAAATTGGAATGCATCAGCAATCACTATGAAAACAATATTATAAATTCCACATTAAAAGATATAAAATTTGTCTCTAGCCCCGAAAATTTGTTGATGGACTACATTGACATATTACCTTCATTGAGTATCAAAAACCATTTATTTCCCTGTATTAACAACACAGTGATTTTTCTAAGATTTCCAACGCAATTCATATAATTAACATAATTTATTGTTTATATTAATACCGTTCAGAAATTTCGTTTAATAACTTTTTATATATTTTTACATTTTAAACGAAACACCTTCAAGATTTTTCTGTCCATCTAACTTTTCGCGGCAACTGTACATCAAAAACACACGGGTAGAATAACAGTTTCATCTGAGTTAAATGAAATACTTGAAATACTTATTTCATTTCAAATTCTCGGATTTCAATTGTAACTTCTCTAAATTAAAGTTTATCATACTAAAGGAATAGGAATAGAATAGAGTACATAGGAGAAATAGATTACATAGTAGGTATGGATTACATTGGAGGAATAGATTACATAGGATGAATAGATTACATAGGATGAATAGATTGCATAGAAGGAATAGATTACATAGGAGTAATGAATTACATATGAGGCATAAATTACATACGAGGCATACATTACATAGGAGGCATAGACTACATAGGAGGAATAGATTACATAGGAGGCATAGATTACATAGTAGGAACCGATTACATAGGAGGAATGTATTATATAGGGGGAATATATTACATAAGATGAACAGACTATTTAGGAGGAATAGATTACATAGGAGGAATGGGTTAAATAGGAGGAATAGATTATATAGGACGAATAGATTACATAGGAGTAATGAATAACCTAGGAGGAATATATTACTCAGGAGGAATAGATTACATAGCAGCCATCATGGCGACTGTTTAGCCCTGAAACACTTACACAAAATAGGAGTTATGATAAGCGCAGTTCCACGAGGAGGAAATTATTACTCAGAGGCAGGAATCAGAATTGTCTCATAATAATTTTTGATAAGCCTACGAAACGCGTCGTGTGTCACCAGCTCCCCTAGAAACTATACTCTCAGTTCACTTTCCCAAATGGTAGGCCTTACGTTGCACTCATCACAAAACCCTAGCAGTACACCACTCTGACTGGTCAGAACCTCAGCAGTACACCAGAACACTGGCAGTACACAAGAACACAAGCAGTACTCCACTCTCTTCCAGCAGAACCACAGCCGTACACCATAATCCCAGACTTGATTTGATTCTCATTTCCACCAGAGCCTCAACGCGAGTCATAAAAAGCTGTCTCGTAGGGCTCGATGATCATGGATTCCAGTAGGCTCGCACGCCTCAGCGTGCGAGAAAAAAACAACGCTGTTAAAGTCAGAACAATAAAAAACGCTTAGACAAAACTGATCTCCGCTTCCAACCACCTAGAACTTCAGAAGTAATATGTACGCACGCTAGTGCGTACAGGTAGCATAGTCGAGACTGGTGTAAGGTTTACGGCTACACGGACAAAGTCAGCTCCGACAGTAACGCAACACGACCTAGACCGCTACGCGGTCAAGGTCGATTATATTACACTTCATTTATTCAGGTAAGACTCAGACGAAACGAGTCCTTGCCTCCCACTATTTAGAACTTCAAGATTAATATATATACGCACGCTAGTGCGCACAGGTATCATCGTTGAGACTTGTACAAGGTTTACGGCTACACGGACAAAGTCAGCTCCGACAGCAACGCAACACAATGTTTACAGCTACGTGGTCTAGTTCAGTAGAGGTACAATTTATTTATTCAGGCAAGATAGAAACTCAGACGAAATGAATCCCCGCATTCAACCACTCAGAACTCCAAACTTAATATGTTCGCGCGCCAGTGCGCACAGATAGTATCGTCGAAATTGGTACAAGGTCTATGGCTTCACGGATTAGGTCAACTCCAACCACAACGCGTCACAAGGCTTATAGCTACGCAGTCCAGGTCAACCCCAGAAACTACATATGGTCCGTGCACGCGCGAGGGAGCGCAGACTGAAGAAAAAAAACCTATTCACAAAATTAACAAACAGGAACTCCCGCACAAATACACTAGAATTATTATGCATGACAAAATTGTGGATCGTGAAGAAGAAAGTAAGGGCAGGTTTGCCATGAGTAGAAAAACTGTCCATATTATTGATTTCGCACTTATTGCTTAAGGGGATAGGGTAAGGGGGCTCTTGGGTCCCAAAGGCGTCCGATGAATCCCAGAGGGTAACCCAAGTCCCCCGGGTTTTCCAGAGCTCACCGGGTCCCTCGAGACCCCTCGTCTCAGTTCATCTCGGCTTGTCTCGAATAATTTCGGCCAGTCTCGGCTCGTCGCGACCAACTCGACTAGCCTCAATGTGTTTCGACTGATCTCGACGCGCCTCGACCAGCCTCGACGTGGCTCTCCCACTCTGCGCTAGTAATCATGTGGAGTGTAATAACAATTTTTTTCAGTCAAGTAGTATTTAAGGGTGGGAGTGGGGCGGCAGATTTCCCTAGGGAATCAAAAGAGCCCGACGAATCCCGGAGGGTAACCCAAGGCCCCGAGATACCCGGGTCCCATCGTCTCCGCTCATCACGGCTTGTCTCGAATTATTTCGGCCAGTCTCGGCTCGACGCGACCAACTCGACTCGCCTCAACATGTTTCGACTGATCTCGACGCACCTCGACCAGCCTCGACGCGACCCTCGCTCTCTGTGCTAGTACTCCGCGGACTGTAATAGTTATTTGTTCTACTCAAGCACTTCACATATATACGTTATTCTGTGTATGGGTTATACGGCGTGGGGTGGGGGAAACAGGGGTCCCAGGGTTCATAGGGGCCTCATGCGGGTCTCAAAGTTTCTCAAGGGGTCCCAAAGGGTCTCAAGGATGTCCCAAAGGGCCCCGGAAGGGTCCAAGTGGGTCTCCCTAAATCCTCCTGGTCTTTCAAGTCCTCCGGGTTCCCGAAACCCCCGGGTCCCAAGAGTGTTGCGGGTCCCACGAGTACCCCCCTCCTTCCCGGGTCACCTAGTCTCAACCAGCCTCGGTTCGTCTCGACTCATCGCCTTGCCAGTTGACTAGTCTCCACTCGCCTCAACCTGCCTCCACTCGCCTCGTCTCCTCCACGCACAGTGCCATTCAAGACTTCCACTCTCTAAGATCAACAAAAACATTATTTCACCATTTAGCCATCAAAACGCCTAGCTGTGCTCGGACATTTATTAGGCGCCCGGGAGAGTGCAAATTCTCCCACCGTAGGTTGGACTAGACTAACTAACGCACCACATAGTCCACCTAGGGCCCCTGCGGGCGTCTAACGATACATAATTAGATACATAATTATATAACTAATCCAAATTGATCACCATGAAAAAAGGGCACAGATAAATAATAGAGCCCACGAAATAAGGAATACTAAAATAAAGTGTTAATGATCTATAAAATGAATAATCATCCATCCGCTCCAGGAACCTCAAATGTACACCAGAACCCCAGCAGTTCATTACTCTGACCCAGCAGAATCCCAGCGGTGCACCAGAACCCCAGAAGTGCATTATTATTTATGATCAATCACATTAATTGATCGTAAATGATAACAATCTTTCGACACCGATTAACTTGTGTTACCATGAGGCTTGCCTGCTCAGCAGACCCCGGGCCTTGGGGTGGATGTATGATTATTCATTTTATAGATCATTAACACTTTACTCGCCCTACGGGGGCGCCTATTATGACTCACGTTGAGGCTCTGGTGGAAATGAGGCCCAAATCAAATCAAATTAACACTATATTTTAGTATTTAGTATTTCTTCTTGCTTGGGCTCTATTATTTTTCTCTGCCCTTTTTTCATGGTGATAAGTTTTGAATTGGTTATTATTATTATCATATGTATCGAGGTTGGTTGAGACAAGGTTACCCAGGAAGGGGAGGTTTTCGTGGGACCCGCGGGACTCGGGGACCCGGGGCTTCGAGAACCCGGGGGACTTTGGAGACCAGGTGGATTTAGGAGGGTCCACTTGGACCTTTCTGGGGCCCTTTGGGGCACCCTTGAGAACCTTTAGCACCGTTTTGAGAAACTGTGAGACCCTCTAGAGGCTCCTCTGAATCCTGGAACCTCTGATCCCCCCTCCCAGCGCTGTAAAACCCATACACCGTAAAATATGTATGTGAGATGCTTGAGTAGAACAATTAACCATTGCAGTCCGCGGATTGCTGGCGCTGAGGGCAAGGGTCGCGTCGAGGCTGGTCGAGGTGCGTCGAGATCAGTCGAAACATGTTGAGGCGAGTCGAGTTGGTCGCGACGAGCCGAAACTGTCCGAAATGATTAGAGACAAGCCGAGATGAGCTGAGGCGAGGGGTCTCGGGGAGCTCGGGAAGACCCGGGGGACATGGGTCACCCTTTGGGATTCATCGGGCTCTTTTGCGACCCAAGGGACCAATGCCCCCCCCCCGCCCTATCCCCTTGAACAATCAGTGCGAAATCGATAATCTGAACAGTTTTTCTGCCCATAATGAACCTGCTCTTACTATATTTTTTACGATCCACAACGTTATAACGCTGGAGTATTTGTGCGGGAGTTCGTGTTTGTGATTTTGTGAAGGAGTATTTTTTTTCCGTCTGTGCTCGCACGGACCATATGCAGTTTCTGGGGTTGACCTGGACTGATCAGCTATAGAACCTTGTGACGCGTTGCGGTTGGAGTCTATCTAATCCGTGAAGCCATAGACCTTGTACCAATTTCGACGATGCCGTCTGTGCGCACTGTCGCGCGTGCATGTTATTCGTGGAGTTCTGAGTGGTTGGAGGCGGGGATTCATTTTGTCTGAGTCTTTATATTGCCTGGGTAAAGGAATTGTACTAAAAGTCAAATAGACCGCGTAGCTGTAAACATTGTGTTGCGTTGCTGTCGGAACTGGTTTTGTCCGTGTGGCCGTGAACCTTGTACCAATTTCGACGATACTATCTGTGCGCACTGGCGTATGGACACATAACTCATGAGGTTCTAAGGGGTTGGAAGCGAGGATTCGTTTCGTTTCATCTGAGTCTTTATTTTACCTAAATAAATAAGTTGTATTAATACAACTAAGCCGAGTAGATGTAAATATATA
>SDVV010017687.1:0-13932 GCA_016164225.1 Gammarus roeselii
TCTGTAGCACTGTCGGCTGGGGCGACGTCTCTTTCAGCGCTCCCTTCAGTACTCGCAACCGAGGCAAGAGAGTCCGCACCGACGGCGTCTGGTGGCGTTGATGACGTCTGCATCCTGCCGAAAGCGCACAGGAGAGACTGCAGTTCCCCCACTGGCTACCTCGTGACTCTCCGGTTCAGCTGCGTACAGCTGGTCGTGCTGGTTATGGCATGCTCGGCCAGGTTGACTAGCACAGATCGAGGAGCAGAAACGAACGCCGCCAGTGGCTCTAGCTCTGTAACAGCCGCAACTATTAGAATTACACGTGCCTACAGAGCAACGGCAGCAGCGACCCAAATTGTCGGTCATCGCAAGGGAGGCGGCAAAATTTAACAGTGGAATTTACCATCTATGAGAGACTGTCGGATTCATTGAGCTCAAGCAAAAACTACTTATTTCAATAAAAACGCTGTACTGAGAAAGGTTTAAACAACTAGATTTCTCTATATATATGATCACCTGCGGTCAGAAATGTAAAGACTGTAGTTCAATACTTTTCGAAAAAAATACCACACTACAATTCCATGATAGGCTAGAAACTTTTATGAGATTATACTGACATGTGGTAGTGAGGAGAATGGAAATTAGTACTCGGCTCTCAAAAACGCTATAAGTCATTGATCTAACAGTTACATTTAGCTGAGCGACTTGCTTCTGCGGATATTCTATAATCATTAGCGCGCTGTAAATAAAAAAAAAGTTTTCCTACTTGTGTCGTCATCAAGAATATTGTTATATTTCGTTGCCAATTTTTTTTTTGTCGTTATGGGCAGCTGCATATGCTAAGACAGCGAAAATTTACACTGCAGATGGTCTTCAAAAGTAACTTAGCAGTAGCCGTGAAAAATTACAACCTTGGTATGGCTGAATATGGGTGATCGCCGAAAGAGAAAATTAAAATATGACGTATACAAATTACTCCAGAAAATAATTATGAGAAGACAAGAATGAGTGCTTATAAGAGCATAAGTGTTATCTGCCAAGAAATGAATTGGAGTTAGTAGGTAAAATGAAATAAACGGAATAATAATCTACATAAATTGTCCTAAAAGAAAATGCCTAAGCAAATAATCGTGAGCGTAAATAATCGTGAGCAAATATAAATGTAGCAAGTTGGCAGATAGGAGCAGACGAAAATAAATGAACTATAACATGACATAAGACAAATACATCTTCAAATGGTCGTAAGAGCCTAAAGAAAAGTTCTGGCGAGATATACTGTAGGTAACAGGTGAAAGAATAAATAAAATTTTGACAAATACCAATTACACAGAATGATCATGAGGGCACACGATAAATCCTAATAAGCGCATAAAAAAATCTACAAGGACATGAATTGCAGTAATTGGAGAACAGAAGCAAAATGAAAAATAACATTTAAAAATTGTCTCAAAGAAAATGATCGAAGAAATAATCGTGAGCCTGCGAATAAAAGTAAATGAACACATAGAGGTAATCAAAAACACATATATAAATGTAGCAAGTTGGCCAATATAAGCAAGCCAAAAAAAAATCAATTATAGCTTAACATGAGACAGATACACATAGTTATTTTCGTAGGATCTTAAGGAGGTGAACAGCAACCACACTGTGAAATTGAATGATGAGAGGAGTAACTTGCGATAAAAATATACTTGGCAAAGGGAAGAAACCACCGATAAATGTAACTAACTAAACGACGTGTAAGAAACTGAACTGAACAGCTAAAAGTGAATAAAAAAAAGGTTAAGGAAATCGGCGATGGGAAAACTTGAATGTGTGGGCCATCAATTTGGCCCAAAAAGGCAGCTGCAATGAACGTGTATCCAACTGTTTGGCTGCCAGGATCCTGAAGCAGGTCGAAGCAGATGAACCGCTCCTCTAGCAGGTCAAAGTAGATGATCCACGTTTTTTTTTCATGCACATCAAAGTACTCAAACAGGTGCATGCGGCCAGATTTCAAAGCCACTGGAGAGGGGGGTAGGGGAGTAGTAGGCTACGGGAGAGGGAGGTAGGGGTAGTGTAGATCCACTGCACACCGTACACTGTGCGTGCGTAAGTGAACGCAGCCGAGCAGTCACGAGCGGGCAAGGAGGTATAGGTTAGGCTACAGGGAGCTGGTGGTATGCCTGCCCTGGCGACATTAAAGCGCCCTCTTGTACGAGCATACGCCAAACTACGTCGAGGAAGGCTTGAGGAACCACTCAAGTTTCTAGGTTGACGAAGTAGTCAAAGAAAACAGTCTTTAAAATCTACCAAAAGCACTTAATAGTTTTCCCACAGGGCCATAATGAAGCACACACGCGAGAATGTCAATGGACTACTATCCACGAAGAGTTGCCAGATGCTTCAATGCTGTACGACGAGAGTACCACCGATTTGTTCTTTAACACAGAAATTCGGTATGTTACCTTTAATGCCGCTACAGGGGGACTCGCATGGATATGAGAGCAGTTCACACGTCAAGCTGACCTAGAATAAGTGCACTTAAACAGCGTATCAAGAGTCCTATTGTTTCTGCCGAGGGACGGAGGGTAGAGGGTGGGGGTGTCAGAGGGTAGAGACCCGCCCTATGCCAACATTAGGCGTAAGCCTCGATTGGCCAGGCATGACACCATGAGGCCACTCTGTTTGTGCACTTGAAATCACTCTTCACAAACTGTGTTTAACAAAACCTTCAGTCAAAACACATGGAATAGCAGCAAATTACTTTAGCTGCTGTAGGGTCCCACTTTCACTGACGTTCGTTTCTTCAGACCGTGTTTAGATGATTAAAACGTCGGAGCACACAACCTGACACAACCCTCTTGACGGGCGACGGTGTCAGATTGGATTCTATGTAGCTGAATGACAGGTTGCTGGCTTTGGGTGGCCTGTAGATGACTTCGACAATAAAGGATTGGGGTTTCATCACTTGGACGGTAATCCAAACATCGTTAACTTCGTCGACGCTTCCAAACGTTTTCCATGTCCTGGTTATGTACTTATTTTTAGCGTAGATACAGGCGCCGCTAATTCTCTTACCTCAGTCATTTCTTAACAGTTCGTACCCATCTATCTGCATAAAGTTGCTCATCATGTTTGGTACCAGCCATGTCTCAGTGAGACAGAGTAAATCCACATCTTCATCGGTCAGCATTATTTTGATTTAGTCTATCTTTGGCAAGAGACTCCTCACATTTATGTGTTTTATTTGTATATGGTCCTTGTCCTTTGGCCGGGGCTTGCTTACCTTGTCGCAAAAATCGCAAGGGGCCCGTCTGCCTGGTAGTCCATGTGGTCGGGCGTGCTACGTTGGTTATCGCTGCATTTTGTGTTGCTGTCTTTGCGAGTCCTCTGAGTAGATGCAGGCGCCTGGTGCTTCATACATGGCGGCGAATTTGTTGGAATGGAAGATCCTATCTCTAGGTGTTCTAGTAGTGGTAGGGGAATTCAGGTATTTCTGCATGGAGACAAGAGCACTGTAATGACTGTCTTTTATCTGAATGAATACCTTGATACTTGACTGATTGTTATTCAAGTGGGGTTTGATGGACCTTAATGTTGTATTGGGGAGACCGTCTTTCTGAACGATGTCAATCTGAAGTCACAGAGCATTGCTCAGCATTGCGGGGACCAGGTCTCCCAGGGGTTGATTGTAGTTTTTGTGGCAAAGATACTGCTCCTTATGTATCAGGTAGACGTTGTCGTAGCCGTTGCTTTGAATGAAACCCAAATAGTAGTCCATGTTTTTGCCCGCCTCCTTCCATGCAGCGCCTAATAAAGAGTCAATGTCTTGTTCGGGACAATACCCGATTTGGTACTGCCATGATTGACTGTGGGCATGTATGAGGCAGTGGCCATCTGTCGATGTTGTCATTAGCTATAATTTTAGATTATTTAGCACGAAAGAAATTTTATTGTTTTCGTGGTTTTGTGAATATGTATTACCTGTCTTCTTGCTTGAATGTGAAGACCCAATCTTTGATGAAATTGGATGGCTGCTCGCGGTCAGTGCTGTTGGAACGCGCGCCTGAGTAAGGGCTTGTCCGAAAAGGTGTTCGTTCTTGACTAGATTGCTTGTAACGGAAGCGCTACTGACCGTAGTTTGTGATTTATATTACTGCAGAGTAATTTTCCCACCAGAGGGGTGGCCCAATGGGTATTTGAGTGGACCTTAAAAATTGGTTTGTCTCAAATTGAAATTATATTTTACTGGATCCCATGCATACTGATCGATGTGCAGTGACTCAGAATTATACAGTATTGTGATCATCTGTTTTTATATGATTGTTACCTGATCCAATATATAATCTTTTGTTGATAAAACAAGATCTAATATGATAAGCCCTTTGGTTGGTTATTCCACTTTTTGTTTTTGAGTTGTCATCTTGGATGAGTCGCACCATCCTGCTATCCCATCCCTGAGCTTCCTGAGTTGCCCCGTTGAGGTCAGGTAAGTTCAAGTCCACCATTCATATCGTTTAATGGGAGGATGAGATTATATTCTCAAATTCGTCAAACAGAACATCTTTTTTCACTACTGTTATTCATGGATTTCCGTACACTAGTACAATTTCAAGCGTTATCGCTCAAGACTTCATATTGTCGACAGGGATTATCTTATTTGTTAATTGGCTTTAGTTCGACGAAGTATTGGACGAAGACGATTTTTGGCGTCAGACACTTGTCTCCCTCCACTTTTGATGGGAGAATTTTTATCTTCATTGAACGTCCGGAAACTTTTAAAATTAATTTCCGCTGGGCAATTTCGGCCTTTGTTCGGCTACTGTACTCTCCCTAGTAGCGCCTTGATTCTCCTTTTGGTATTTTTTTATCTAATGTGCCTACTATTGAGCTCTTCATACTGCGATTTTGTTGATTAGTGCCATTTCGAGGTGTTCGTGGAGGAGCGGTGATCGGGTTCGGAGCTCTATATCCTCTTGCTGGCTGTTCATGCTGGATCTCTGATATTTGGTTAAGTTTGTTTCGGGTACGTCGAAATTTTTCCAAGCCTGGCGTTGCGCGTGTTTCTTGTGCACCGTATTTTCCCGGTCATGGGTGCCACTTGTTTCCTCGGTCACCTCGTTTCCCGGGTTTGGTGTTCAGCTTTTTTCTTGTGCACTGACGTTTTCCGGTTCCACGCAGTCTTTTCGGTTTTGAGGTTCTGATTGTTTCGTGATTACCACCATCACACATTACTGGGGTTTCGTTTGTTCCTTGCACGCAGACGTTTCACGGTTCTCCTGTATGACAATACCTCGTGTTTAAATACTTTTCCACCGCGGCACTGAACAGAATTCAGAGATGTATTATACAACGAGTGTTAAAAATCCCTCCGTTTTGCTGTAACAGTTCAGGTCTTCATTTGAACACAGTTTCTTTGTAGATGTAGTGTAAGCCTTCTTAGTGTGCAATAGATTTCCTTGGGAATGTCAGAAGTGTTATCATTAGCTGTTATTGTTTATCATTGTTCTCATAAGATTTCTGTATTTTTTCAGAAATAGTTGGTCAGGTTTTTGTGTTTTGAGTTTTTGGCCCTAATGGGTCCTCCTTTTTGGTGCCCATTTACTTTGATTGGTAAGTGTTTGTACTGTGGCACCGCGACAACAGAGCACTTTTCAATTTACCATCCGTTGTTTGAACTCATTGTCTTGACATTTGATATTGCTACAACTTCGGTGTTCCACTGAAGAGCACCTAAGAAGTTCTTTAAAGGAAGGACAATATTTTGTTTGTTTGCCGGTATGTTTTCCTCTTCCGGCTGAACTCCGGGACATGGGCACGCAAGCATTTCTATCACGCGTATCCTGTCACTGGTTAAACGACTCCTTGTTGTCTGTCGATCTCCGGGTAGCCGTAGCGTGTCTAGGCTGCTCCAAGCTGTTGCCATTTTTGACTCGAATGTAGAGATAGGAGGAAAACATTTGTGTTATCTTCATTATGTGAGGAAAGTTTACAGGCCGATGTGAGATCTTTCGGGAATGTAGGCAGGGTGAAGGGTGCCTTGGGGCAGGTTGAGGAAGACAGGAGAATACTGAGGTTCTATTGGGACGTCTGGGGCCTTGTTGGAAAAGTTCGGCGGCGTGTTGATCGAATTTATCTATCTGGCTCGGCACAATGTCGATGGTTGGCTGTAGTTCAACAATTTTGGCCTCATAATTCGAGAATTTCATTTTTTTATGATTTTCCGTGTTGAGTCGACATGCAAAGAGTGTTTTACTCAAACAATCTTCTGACAATCAAAATTGAAGTCTGATTTGGTCATTTTTGTGTGTATGCATGTATAGACATACAACTGTTTCCCCCTAATTAGGAGAGTGTTAAATTAGGCTGACACAGAAAGGGGAGGCGCCTAATCTCCATGCTACAAGATTGCGTGTATATGCCGGGGCTCGAACTCGCGACTCGCAGCACCAATGGCCGGCACAGCAGTCGGATTTGGTTCCAGAAATTTTTGCCATTTCTGATCCAGGTATTTTTGATCGTAGGGTTACTGTGCAGGGTTACTTGCTCCTGGGTTGGTCAGCTCTTATCAGTCCAGGATATTCAAATTAGTCCCTCGACGAGCTCAGTTGTCCAAGATTTATCGACCAGAAAGTGGCCCAGGGATCCCACCAATTCAAGTGACTTCTCCGCTTCTTGATGAACTACTACAATTTGGACCTAGTTACCAATCAATTTCAACTTATTCCAATAATTTTTACTGTTTGACAACTTATAATGATGGTTCTTGAAGTTATTTTTTATTAGAATGCATGTTCTTCTACCAACTGTTGTTCAAATCCGTCTCACAAAGGCACGGCAGACAAATTTAGCACCCAGTCACAGCACAGTGCAAACTCACTTTTATCTTGAATAGGGTTAGCTTTAAACAAAAATATTTTTCAATAAGTTTTAGCCGGTACAATCCTACATTGTTAATCCCGATTTTTGAAGAAATTATTCCATCAGCTAAACAAAAAACAACACAATCAAATATTCAGTATTGTTTGACATTTTGAAATTACGTTTCTTGACATTTGTTTTTATTCAAATGCAATACTCATCTACTTAAAGTAGTACAGAAAAGTCTCAAAAAGGCACAATAAAATTTTATTTGGTAGAAGGGTTACCTTAGTTTCCTATTGTGGTGGGTCTTCTTTATATAAAAATAACTTTCTATGAGTTTTCAACTGGTACAAACCAACATAGTATATCAAATTTTTTGCTAATATTATGTTTGAAATTGCTTGTACTAAAACGATGAACCATAAGGTAAGGAAAAACAATGTTTGCTTTAGTTCCACGTGCTTCTGCACATTATTAGTTTCAACTATATCTAAGCCTTGATTATGGAACTGTTAGCCTTTTCTTCAGCTAATCATATCGTAAGCATCTGTTTTGTATCATATGTCATGGAAGGTCATTTAAAGTTTTATTATTCTCCGAACATAATTTTTAATTTGCAAATACAATACTTTTCTATCACTTAAATTTCAATATGTTAAGTGTCTTCCTAATGAATTCTTGCTTAATGCAAAATAGATTACGAATTAGATGTACAGTAGCGAAACAAAATTCGTTTATGATTAAAGATTAAGAGAATCTCGAATGATCATTTTCCGCTTGACATATGAACTCATTGGAAATTTAATTTATACTATACATAAAGAGGCGTTGTCCAGACATAATACTGTAAGAAATTTCCAAATGAAGTTAAGTTCCACGTAGGAAAAGTCTTGTTTGTTTTTTCGTTACTGTATAGAAGCGCAAAAAAAATCGTTTATGATTGAAGATTAAGAGAAATCTTCAATGATCATTTTCCGCTCGACATATGAACTAATTGTAAATTTAATTGATATTATCCATAAAGAAAGGTTATCCAGATAAAATACCGTAAGAAATTTCCTTATGAAGTTGAATTTCACGTAGGAAAAGTCTAGTTTGTTTTTTCGGTTATAGACTAACCATAAACGAATTTTCTTTCGCTTCTGTACATCGATAATTTCAATATAATGTAGTTTTTACATCATTTCCTTTCCAATTATTGTATCTTGCAACATTACAATGTCTTCAAAATATCATTTTTAATTTTAAACAATCGCGACATCCTAACTCATAAGTCAACAAATTACCCTATGCGTCAGTCAGGGCCAATACTTATAGACTACTAGATTTGATTTTTAATTAAGGAAACTAAACAAGCATAACTGCTCATGTTGAGTAGGTCCATTGAAAGAAGAGTGAGGGATAGTAAACGAAGCCCACATACAGGAAAAGTAAGATTACAAGGATAGTTAGAGAGAAGGCCCACAGGTACCACCACCCGTACCTACTGGCTACCACTTCATACTACCAGGAGTATATCAGCCTGGTGAGAAAACGGTCGTGTGCCAGAGTGACTATTAAGGAATAGGGGCGAGTGGATATGGGAAGATATGTGTTTAGGTTTCAGAAAGTCTCATCTCAGATTGTCCTGTTCTAAACATTCAGAGCTTAGCCGGATACTTCCATACGCTCGACGGGCGTGTACTTTTCCCCAAGAGCATGCCTATTGGCTTGCTCCAGAGGTTGGGAGTCACGAGGACCCTAACTAGGTATTGAGTCGGAATCGAAATGAGTAATGATGTTTTAAAAATATACGCAAAAGTTGAAGAGCACCACGTCCAGTGACCTGTGAAATGGTCCTACATAAAGTGCTTGGGAGAATAAATCTTCTGTGCTCTTGTGGTTCCTTGAAGAGCCTGTGGCACTTGAAGTTGAGACGTCGGAGGCCCCCCTTCTAGGAATAGATCCACCCTTGGTAGATCACGAATATAGATCAAAATAGGCATATAAGTAACAAAGTTTTGATAAAGCAAAAAATGAAAAGCCCCACACGCTGTTACTTGGGCAGTTGATGCGACTACTTGAAACCTAAATGTTACTGTTCTCATCTCCGCTCGCATCAATCCAAAAATTGTAAATCTGGTACTCGACCGTTTCTTCACTGGGACTAAAATGTCCCTGATGATAGTGGGGTGGTAGCCAGTAGGTACTGGTGCTAGAAGCTGTGGACCTTTTCTTCTCCATCCTTTTAACCTTCCTTTCCCTGTATGTGTTTCAAACTTTTCGTTGACTATCTCCTACCCTTCTTTCGAAGAAACGAATCGATACGAGTACTTGTGCTCGTTATGTCTCTGTCATCTTTTCTACTACAACTAGATTAGTTTAGATTAGATTAGAGTAGGGAAACCAAACGGGCCCGCCTGCTCATGTCGAGTTGTTTCATGGAAAGAAGGGTGGGGATAGTCAACGAAGCTTTGGAAATTCACGCACACATACAGGAAAATGAAAGTTGTAGGGATAGAAAAGAGAAGACCCACAACTACCGTCACCACCACATGCTAGCTTCTACACCACTACTACCCAAGCATTTGAGCCCTAGACGAAAAACGGTCGCGTGTCAGAGGAAATTTTCAGGAACGGGGTGATTAGAGATGTGAAGAGAAGTATTTAGGTTTCAGGCGGTCGCATCTCTGACGGTCGAGCTGAGACGGACACGCATACGCTCATTGGACTCATATATTTCCTCGCGCGCATGCCTGTTGGCTTGCCCCCGAGGTTTGGTTTAACTAGGTGTTGAGTCTACTTCAAAGGAGCGATGGGTATTAAAATTTGACAAGTTTGTGCATATTTTGGAGGAGCGCCACTCTACTACTAGATTAGATTAGATAAGGTTAGATTAGAGAAAGGAGACAAAACGAGCACGAGTGCTCATGTCGAGTTGTTCCTTGGAAGACGTGAAAGAAGAGTGGGAGATTGTTAACGATGTTTTAGAAATTCACACTCACATAAAGAAAAAGGGAGGATGTAAGGACAGAAAGGAGAAGAACCACTACTACTGTCACCACTACTTACTACCATCACCCTACTACTACCCGGGGCATTTCAGCCCCGGATAGTAGTATTTACTTGACTTCCAAAGGAGCATATGGGAATTAAAATTGGACGAGTATGTGCACATTTAGAAGGAGCACCACACCCAATTGCCTAGGTAGTGGTCCTTCTCCATGTGCTCAGAAGATTAAGTTTTCTGTACGCAAGTGGTTCTTTGAAGGCTGTTGCACATCAAAGTGAGACGTCGGAGTGACATCTCCTAGAAAAGAGTTGCTCGTGGCAATTCTTGAGTTTAGTCACAAGGAACACAAAATTTTAAATTTTGAAAAACCGTTGTTATTGCAAGATTAGGTACAAGAATGGCACATTTACATTTTGAAATTAGGTCGATTCGAGTTTAGTCAAGGTAAACATAAGTATTTGAAAGAGTTATCGCAATATTTAGATCAAAAATGCATAAAACAATATTTAATTTTTGAAATTAGTTAGAACAACGAGTTTTGTCAGTGACACATTTTTTTTTTAATTTAGAAAAACAATTATAACGGAATTTAGTCAAAAAAAAGCAAAGAACAGGTAATTAAATTTTAAAATTAGCTCAAACATATGTGAAGAAAGGGTTAGGAGTTATACTTCGCTCTGCAGCCTGCTGCAATAGGTCTTGCTTTAATCTGTGCTATAGGAGAGAAACCGTGTAGTTCATCCACGCAGTACAGGGGAATAAGCTTAAAAGTGAGATGCCGGAGTTTTATCTCCTATATTTCAAGGGGAGACGCCGGAAGGGCATATCCAAAAAATATAATATATTTCAGTTGAGATGCCATAGAGGCACTGCATTTTAAGATGAGATGCCAGAGAGGCATCTCCACTAGGTAACCGGTACAGCTGTTTGTTGCTATCTAGAATTTGTGAATATCAGTCTCCTTTCGTTTTTCTTTTTCCCCCTGACACGGAGTGAAGAGAAGAAAAGAGAGTTACCATCGTATCGACAGGGACCTAAAAATAGGAAGATACTTACTGACTCAACAATGGAGGATATCGTCAAATCTACGTCGTACAGTAGAGTTGAACAAAACTCTCCTCATGATGCGGGTTCAATTTCCGGATCCCATAGGGGTGTTGTCGTTGCCGTTGTGGCTCACTTTCACTCGTACTATGTGGCTCGCGATTTGTTGGCTATTTTTTCTTAATTTTTTTCTCCCTCCCAATAAAGAAAGGGAAGAAGAGCAGAAAAAAGAGTCTACCATCGTGTCGGCAAGGCCACTCAAAAGGAAGGTACTTATTGCCTCGGCAATAGATGATATTCGTCTAATCTACGCCGTACCGTAGAGTTGAGCAATTGCTCTCCTCTTGGTGCGGGTTTGATTTTCGTATATCATGGGGTGTGAATGTTGCCGTTGCGGTTCACCGGCAACCGGTGGGTCGCCGGCAAACTTACACTCGTAAAAGGTAGATCATATTTGTTGTCTATCTTTTCACATGAGAAAAATACCATCGTGTCGGCAAGGTCACTCCGTAGGACGATACTCACTGACTCAACAACAAATGATATACGTCGAATCTACGCAGAGCTGTAGAGTTGAGCATTTGCTCTCCTCATGGTGCGGGTTTGATTTTCGTATACCATGGGGTGTGAGGGTGAATGCTGCCGTTGCGGCTCATCGGAAATCGCCGCTGAGCCGCCGGCAGACTTTCACTTGCACTACTTAGTTTGCAACTGTTAGCTATCTCTTTTTTTTTCACTCCCAAGGGGTGGGAATGAAGAGGAGAAAAGAGAGTCTACCATTGTGTCAACAAGGTCCTACCGTAGGAAGATACTCATTGTCTCATCAATGGATGATATACGTCGAATCTACGCTGTGCCGTGGAGTTGAGCAAAGCTCTCCTCTTGGGGCGTGTTTGATTTTTTTATATCATAGGGGGTGGCGGTGAATTGCACTTGCGGCTCACCGGTAGTCGCTGAGTCGCCGACAGATTCACCTAGTTGACAGTAGGTGGTAATTGTACCACATAAGAAAAAGAATAATAAGGAGTAAAAGTAAATGGTATCCCTTTGCGTCTTCACCGCTGCATCGAGTATTACCAGTCTCTCTGTACTTGCAATGCAGCATTATCAGTCTGTTTGCATTGTTAATAGTAGAAAGTATCACGTTCTGATATGGAGTAATGGAGTAAGTATCACGATCTGATATGGAGTAATGGAGTAAGTATCACGTTCTGATATGGAGTAATAATTAACGATTACTATTACCAGTGACCTACTATTATTGTTACTAAAACAAAATTATTAGCAATAATAACTTGAATTATGAAGAGAGCCGTGTCATGCTCCTTCCCTATGTCCCTACAATTATGGCCTCGACAGCTCCTGAGAAAATCGTGTCGTTCGTTAAACGATTCACGTAGCCCAATGGTTATCGAGCGCGTTTTTGAAAGCATCTGCGGATAAAGCCCTCTACCGCAGCTGGTAAATTGCTCCAAATCCGCTGGATTGCGATCGGAAAAAGTGTTACGCTGCAGTCGTAGCGAAATTTTTCCACAAGTTTCTCCCCGTTGTTTCGGGTATGAATGTTGTGGTTCTTATCGAAGAGGCCGACATGGCTCGCGTTGAACCTTTTCAGATATTTGAAGGTTTCAATGAGCTGGCCCCTCAGCCTTCGTTGCTCGAGGGTGATAGGGACAAGCTCTTTCAGCCTATCCTCGTAGCTGTGGGGGCATAGCTGTGGGATAAGCTTAGTAGCACGATGCTGGATTCGTTCCAGTTTGGCTATGTCCTCCTTCATGTGTGGAGACCAGAATTGGACTGCATGCTCGGGGTGGGGACGGATGAGGGACACGTGCAACGGCAATACAATGCCCTTTGTTTTACAAAGGAAGTTACGGGAGATGAAACCAAGGTTAGGTTTAGCTATCTTGTAACTTTCTTCGACCTGAGCGTTCCATTTCAAGTCTTTCGAAATTATAACGCCCAAGTCTCTCTGTCGGTCAACAGTTGCAAGATCGCTTCCTGCCATCGTATGGTTGAAGTTAGCATTGCGACACCCCAAGTGCATAACTTTACCTTTTGCTACATAGAAGGGCATCTGCCGCGCTTCCGACCATTGGATGAGTTTTTCGAGATCTAGTTGAAATTCAACTCTGTCTCTTTCCCTCCATGCTTCATGGCAGAGCTTAGTGTCGTCGCCAAATTTAAATACCCTGGACAGAAGCCCCGTATCTATGTCGTATACATAGATGAGGAAGAGGATAGGACCCAGGACGCTGCCCTGGGGCACCCCAGAGGTAGCGGGGCCCACTCGAACAGAGCCTGGCCGATGCTGACTCTTTGCTTGCGTCAGCGAAGTACGTTGCCACCAATACCGAGCTCAGAGACTTTTTGTAACAGTCTCTTGTGCGGCACCTTATCGAAAGCTTTTTGGGAGTCTGGGTAGGTGACATCCACTGCCTTGCGGACGTCGTAAACGTTGATCACCTCGTTGAAAAAGTCCAGCAGATTTGTCAGACAACTCGTCTTGCGATGGAAGCCGTGCCGAGTGTCATGAACGAGTCCGTTGTCTTCCAGATGATCGACGAGATGATCTCGTATTAATCGCTCGATGGTTTTGCACACAATCGACGTCAGGCTGATCGGTCGATAGTTGCTGGCGATTGTCGGTCATATTTTTTGAAGATTCCCGTGATATAGGCAACTCTTCAATCTTCGGGAGCCTCACCACTCGTCATCGATAAGTTGAAGCTGTGGGACAGGGATTCCGTCAATTGCTCTCGAGTTTTTTTAACTTAAGAACTCATGGGTGGTAGCTATCGGGACCAATCGATTTGTAAATGTATAGTCCCTCAAGTTGTTTGGCTACTTCTTTTCTCGTGAACACAATGTCGTTGAGGCCTACTTCCCCAGCATAAACAGTATCTTGTTCGTATCCAGTGCCCTCAACTGTGAACACTGAGCAGAAGAAGCTATTCAGGACACTGGTCATGTCCTCAGGTGACGTCCTGAGGACACCATCTTCATCCATTAGCGGGCCAACTGAGTGCCTGGCAATACGACGCTCGTTGATGTAGCGATAGAAATCC
>SDVV010017688.1:0-13932 GCA_016164225.1 Gammarus roeselii
ACGTAACTCCTTCCCTCGTTTTCTCTGGCGTTGAGATATCAGACACAGAAAATGATACAAAACTTACCATGTTACTGAAACATTCCTTCAAAAGGAGAAAGATCCCGCAATGGATAGTTTTATGGGAAATGAAATTATCTGTTCAGGGTGGTCTTTACCAATGGAAGCATTTAGTTATAATTCTCTACAATGATATGTTATGGTTTGTGTAAATTTTGCAATATCCAACATTTAGATTTTCGGTCTCCAAGCGTTACAAATTTATTTGATGGGATGGTTAAAACTCTTTGAATTTGTATTGTTTTCGGAATTTTTAATTGTTATCTCATACAGTTATAGGATTTTTATGATATTTTAGGTTTGCATCTTCCATGTAGCACACTATTTCAGGCATAATTTGGTCGGTTATTGCATCATTCATCTTATTTTATTATGACTTAACCGTTTTGTTATATTTTCATTCAGTTTTGTATATTCTATGTACAGTTTCAATCATCGATGCAAAGTATTGGGCATTTTATACAATCATGGGAAGATTATGATATATTACGTTTGTATCTGCAAGGTAGGAATTCATTTCAGGTATAATTTAGATAGATGTTATATACTTTCAGTGTTTTATATATCTTCTTACATCCTGGTACAATGTTTGACGTGGATATTATATATATAGAAGATTACATTCGATGCAAACTTGGTCTTGTTGTTACTTCATTGTGTGTTTATTGTAGGACCATACTTCAATGTTTAGCAATTAGAGGAGTCCCATAGGCAGTAGCTCGTTGCGTACATGCCAATTTGTATAAGTACACCGACTCACTGTGATGGATTCAGCAGTGTTTTACAATTTTTAATGATCATTAGACTAGAGTAGAGAATTACGTAGGTCTTTTATTATTGTTGTACGATTTTTTTCCACGATAATCATAGAAATGTATGTTTAAGAGATGTAAATCCGTACTGCATCTATGTGAAATTTTGTCCTTGATCCCTAGCAAGCGTGTGGTATAACGTTCTTAGAAGACGATTTACTGGATGGATGTGTTACGGTGTAGAGACGGCTCACACTCATTGGTGGTCATTTGGACTTCGTCCAAGTTCAATGTGACTTTGTTAGTTTATGTTGATGCTGGTCTCAACTTCCATGGGTTTGTTAGAGAGGTTATCCGATAAGCTGCTGATCGTTGAAGTGATTTACTCAGGTTGTCAGTGAACAGAGGCCCAGCTTTTATAGCCACACTCTTTGAGACTCATGTCAGATCCATTCTTGACCACTGTACCTGTGTATTGATTCATGGTTATGTCCAGGAGGTGACTTTGCTCGACGTTGTTTGGAGATGATGGACTTAACAGATGCATGGTATGTCTGTGGTATTATACCATGACTGGGTGTTACCTATAAATTTGTCATGTATCAGTAGCAGCTTGCTGAGATATCACCTAATAAAGCATTGTAGAGTTCGTTGTTATGACACACTGCGCTTCGATTTCGTCCTACTAGAGTCATTGCATCAGTTAGGTCTAGGAATTTTGGTTATAGATTTGAACGGGTACCGTAGTATTATTTGTTATTCATGAACTCAGTGTTTGTTTCACTGTCAGATATTTATGGTATGGCTTATATATTAGTATGCGGTCTCAGTCATGTTTCATATCACCTTAGCAGTTAAAGTGTAGGATTATTTCTATTAATTACAAGATCGGTAATGAATATCGTCATCACATATTGGTCAATCATACACCTTTGCATATTGGAGTAGGATATATCATCCGGGTGTGGTAGGATACACCGTATATAATAGTTACTCATTTTGTTATGTTAGAGAATCTTATTTAGGTATTTTATAGTTGTTGTTGTATGTTTTGATTGGTTATCTTAGGGAGATATCAGTATTAGGTATAAATTCGCGTAATTTCATGGAATGATGGGTATAAAATACACTTAATTGGATGTAATGATCCAAAATGTGGTATGTTTTACCTTCTCGACATTGGATTTGGGTCCGGTTCCATGTTGTCTTGGAGAACTAATCTACCGGAATTTGTGATGAGTGTTAGTGTTAAATTTCTTCTAAAATATAATGTACATCTCAATTTTGTTAACCGCTGGCATGTCTTTACTTGATGCTTATTCCCGCATGTCTCACTTTCACAAGTGTTGGTGATCCGTTAGCAGTTTGTACACTCAGAAGTTATTCAATAATTCAGGCTTTGTTATGATATTACGTTCCATTTCAGAATAATTGACTTATTCAAGCATTCACCAGATCAACTGTAGCATTTTTCACTATAGGTCTGTAATAATGGTCGTAAACCTAACCCATCCTATCCTATCTAAACCGATTTTTTTCCAATATTTTCGTTATTTTCCATTTCGTCTAAGATTTGGGTGTTCAATCCCCCCCAATTCACCCAATCTTTATACGTTCTGCGTATAAAGATTGCTAACAGAGAGGTCAAATTCTCAATCTTAGATAGCTTGAATGTTACAAGTATTTCATATTTGTATCCAGTTTTACACAAACGAACACTTAGTCTAATACTAGGTCTACCACATTTACTTCAATATCTCCTGACACAACATCCTTTGACGACTTGCATAACTGATTTGCCTTTTATTTCCTATAATTTTCATATTCATGACGATGACTTCGTTTCAGATGTCACCACATATTACTCGTGGATTTATGTTTATGCAATTTTTTTTTTTGCACAGATTACAAAATCCTGTTACCGCATTACTTTCGAACAAACGACAATTCAAGCTATACCCCATCCTTCCACAACAGAATCACAATCTTGACTGAACAAGATCTGATCGGACTTTGGTTTTTATCCAACAAATCTATAACAAATCTAGATCATTCACCCCCAAGATATGTCTATGACAACGTTTATATTTGTCATGAGCGACATTTTGAGTTTCATTTCATACCGTGAAACATATTCTTCTACTGATTTCGACAACTCGATGTTACTTCCGACCGACAAGATGTATGCAATTCGTTGCTTAACCTTTGAGTTTCAGGATAACATAAACATTTGATTAAAGATTGACATGGTTTATTACTGTCCATTAGTATTAATTACAGATCTTGCTGGATTCATCAATAATTTATAACTCATTATATTGATTTGTAGCAGCATGGTTCGTACATCCAACTATACCCATCATCACGATGTTTCAGTTTCCTCTCAAAACCCTGCATATACTCCAGCATATCTTTGATGCGAATACCGAAAGCTGTTCCGTTTTCATGAGTCCACAAATGTAGTACTTCTTCTTCTTGAACCTTAATTATTCGAAACTTTTCCAACTCAAAGTCATTCTGATCTTCATCATTGAGGGATTGATGCATACGTTCAAGATTTTCTTTTGTTCATAAGTAAAATCCATTTTCCACTATTTCAGCTGCATTACAGTCATGATGATGATTTTCTGCTTGGATCATATCAATTTCGAGATTTGCTTTCCTATTTCCCTTGAACTTTGTTACATACGACTGTAACCCGTCGATATTAGTTATCCAATGCCGACTTCCTTTTTCCTTCCTCCATGCATGAATGTTATCGCCCACTCTTTTGATTCTTGTTCTACCCATTCTGAGATAACATAACTTCAACACTAGTCAATATTTGGTCGATCCAACTCATATCATATTCGGAGATTTTCTTCTTCCAAAACACGTAAACTAATTTTTTGACACATGAACATTCATTGTTGTCTATTTCAGGATGAGCTGTCCTGCTCCACACACACTCAACGTAACACTGACTCCAATCTCGACATGCAGCTAGCTATCTTAATGCGATTGCATGTTTTTTTGGCAAAACATTAGGCCTATCATCGCTACATACGTATGTATGTACATACATACATACGTATGTATGTATGTACGAGTGTAGGGGTGTGTACGTATGTGCATGTGTATGTTTAGGTGTATGCACGTGTACACGAGTTTAAAAATATATAACAAAATTTAACTTCTATACAATTTTGAAATTCAAAATTTCAATATAATTTCAAATTTTTTCGACACCCGGACCAAGCCAATACCGTCCGTTGAAGTGATAATTTGACTATTGAAGAAAGGTCCGGGCGTCTAAAAAATGAAAGATTTTATTGAAATTTGCAATTTTAAAATTGTAATGAATTTCAAATTTTGTCATTCCTTTTTTTAAATCATGTACACGTACATACGCTTGAACATACACATGCACATACGTACACACCCCTATACACGTACATACATACATCCATACACAGATGATGACCAAAGCGAGCTATGATAGGCCTAATGTTTTGCAAAAAAAAAACATGCAATCGCATTAAGATAGCTAGCTGCATGTCGAGATTGGAGTCAGTGTTACGTTGAGTGTGTGTGGAGCAGGACGGCTTATCCTCAAATAGATAACAATGAATGTTCACGTGTCAAAAAATTAGTTTACGTGTTTTGGAAGAAGAAATCTCCGAAGATGATATGAGTTGGATCAAACAAATATTGACTAGTGTTGAAAATATCAGTTATCCCAGAATGGGGACAACAAGAATCAAAAAAGTGGTAGATAACATTCATATATGGATGAAAAAAAAATCGGCTTGGGTAACTAATGTCGACGTGTTACAGTCGTATGTAACAAAGTTCAAAGAAAATAAGTCAGCAAATCTCGAAATTTAATTGATCCAATTGGAAAATCATCATCATGACTGTAGTAAAGCTGAGGTGGTGGGAAATGGATTTTACCTAGGAACAAAAGAAAATCTAGAACGTATGCAACAATTCTTCAATAATGAATTTCAGAATGACTTTGAATTGGATAAGTTTCGAATAATTAAGGTTCAAGAAGAATGACTACTACATTTGTGGACTCACGGGAACGGAACAGCCTTCGGTATTTGCATCGCAGATATGCTGGAGTATATGAAGGATTGTGAGAGGAAACTGAAGCATCGTGATGAAGGGATAAGGTTGGATGTACGAACCATGCTGTTACAAATCAATTGAATGAGTTAGAATGTTTTGATGAATCCAGCAAGATATGTAATTAATTCAAATAATACAGTAATAAACCATGTCAGTCCTCAATCAAATGTTTATATCATCCTAGAACCCAAATGGTTGAGCAATGAATTGCATACATCGTGTCAGTTGGAGGTAACATCAAACTGTCGGAATCAGTAAAAGAATATGTTTCAGGGTATGAAACGAAAATCATAAATGTCGCTCATGACAAATTTAAACGTTGCCATGAACCTATCTTATGTGTGAATGTTCTAGATGTGTCAGAGATTGGTAGGATACAAATTACAGTCCGATCAGATTTTGCTCAGTCAAGATTGTGATTCTGTTGTGGAAGGATGAGGTATAGTTTGAGCCGTCACATGTTCGAAAGTGATGGGGTAACGGGGGCTTGTAATCTGTACAAAAAAAGAAATAAAATTGAATAATCATAAATCCACGAGTAATGTTTGGCGACATCTGAAACGAAGTCATCGTCAAGAATATGACAATTATAGGAAAGAAAAGGCAAATCGGCCTTGCAAGTCGTCAAAGTATGTAGTGTCAGGAGCTATTGAAGTAAATGTGGTAGACCAAGTATGAGACGAAGAGTTCGTTTGTGTGGAAATGGATACAAAAATTAAATACTTGTAACATTCAAACCATCTAAGATTGAGAATGACCACGAAGCTGATAAATTTAGGTGAAAATTGAACAATGAACCGTGTGGCGGGGTTCATATGAATATATCAATGACTAAAAATATACATAAGATTAGATTAGGTAGGGTTAAGTTAGGTTTTTGATGGGTGTGAAACACATGTATAAGTGATGTAGAATCGTGTCAAATCACAAATCAAGAATCATATAGAAAATAACTATAACAATCAAACAACGATGTAATTTTCAATGCAAACGGATGAAATTTGCTAGATGAAAATTGGAAGTGTGTATCAAAACTGCAAAGGATAGATTTAAATGAAGAATTAAGTGGAGATATTTGTTATGCATTAATTATACCTCAGTGAAAAGAATAATTTGTAATCAAGAAAAAAACTATCGATAAGACCTAATCCTTGGATAGAATAGGTTATGTTAAGTTAGGATGATTGGATCTTCTAACCTAATGGGACGTCAAGCTGATCCACATTAAATATCTTGTAACAAAAGCATGAATGTTGTTCTAATAGAAAAATTCTACAGATGCTACAGATACCAATGTTTGTATGTGTTCACATTGTGTGTGTGTGTTTGTGTGTGTGTGTGTGTGTGTGTGTGTGTGTGTGTGTGTGTGATACTAAATAAAACAAAGCTACGTAAAATAGAGCTATTGGGAGGGATTTGATATAAATATATTATAAATCGATGAATAAGTATTATTCGTAAGCAGGAAATCTCGAACGATGACATGGAATTCTTGTTTAATTTGGTAAGGTTAGGTTACCTACGTATTAATGTATCTGGCAGTGTATGGTAACCAATTCAGTGTATTTTATACACATCATTCAATAAAATTTGGCGAATTTATACCTAATACAGATATATTTATATGATAACCAATCAAAACATACAACAACAACTATAAATAGCTAAATAAGATTCTGCACTCTACCCTAACCGATAATGATTTCCTTTTATATACGGTGTATCCTACCACACCCAGATGATAAATTCTCTTCCATTATGGAATGGTGTATGGTTGATCAATATGTGATACCGATAAACATTATCGATCTTGCAATTAATAAAAATAATCTTACACTTTAACTCCTAAGGTGATCTGAAACAGGACTGAGATCGTATACTAACCTATAAGTCATGCCGAAAATATATGACATGCATAACAAATAACACTACGGTATCCGTTCAAATCTATAACAAATTTCTAGACCTAACTTATGCTATGACTCTAGTTGGACAAAATCGAAGCCCACTCTGTCATAACAACGAACTCTACAATGTTTCATTATGTGACATCTCGGCAAGCTACCACTAATATATAACAAATTTAGAGGTAACATCCAGTCATGGTATAATACCTCAGACATACCATGCATCTGTTTAGTCCATCTTCTCTGAACAACGTCGAGTTAAGTCACTTACTGGACATAACCAAGAATCAATACACAGGCACAGGGGTCGAGAATGGGTCAGACATGAGTCTCAAAGAGTGTGGTTATAAAATGCTGGCCTCTTTTCACTGACTACCGAAGTAAATCACTACAACGATCAGCAGCTTGCCGGATAACCTCTGAAACAAACCCTTGGAAGTTGAGACCAACATCCACATAAACTTACAAAATAACGTTGAACTACTTGAACGAAGTCCAAATGACCACCAAAGAGTGCAAGCCGCCTCTACACCATAACCAATCCATCCAGTAAATCGTCATCTGAAAACGTTAAACTACACGCTTGCTACATATCAAGGACAAAATTCCACATACATGCAGTACGGATTTACGTCTCTTAAACATACATTCCTATGATTATCGTGTAAAATGATCATACAACATTAATAAAAAAACTACGTTATTCCCTACTCTGCTCTAATTAACATTAAAATTGTAATACACTACGGTATTCATCATAGTAAATCCGTTTACTTATACAAATAGGCATGTACGCAACGAGCTTCTGCCTATGGGACTCCTCTAACTCCTAAACATTGAAGTATGATCCTACAATCAACACACAATAAAGTAACAACATGACCAAGTTTGTAACAAATGGAATCTTCTGTATATATGATATCCACGTCAAACATTGTACCAGGATGTAAGAAGATATATAAAACATTGAAAATATATAACATCTAACTAAATTATATCTGAAATAATGTTCTACATTGCAGATACAAGCTTTATATCTCCTAATATTTCTATACTTGTATAAAATACCTAATACCTTGCATCGAAGATTGAAACTGTACATAGAATATACAAAACTGAATGAAAATATACTATAACGGTCAAGTTATAATGAAATAAGAAGAATGATGCAATAACCGATCAAATTATGCCTGAAATAGTGTGCTACATGGACGATGCAAACCTAAATATAATAAAAATCATATAACTGTATGAGATACCTATTCAAATTTCCGAAAACAATACCAATTCGAGGAGTCTTTACCATCCCACCTAATAAATGTGTAACGCTTGGAGACCGAAAATCTTAATGTTGGATATTGCTCAATTTACACAAACCTAACACATCATTTTTGAGAATTCTAACTAAATGCTTTCATTGATAAAGACCATCCTATCCACCACGAGCAGATAATTTGCATTATCTGGAAAACTATCCATCAAGGGATTTTTATCCTTATGAAGGAATGTTTCAGTATAATGTTCAATTTTGTATATTTTTCTGTGTCCGGTATCTCAACGCTATAGAAAACGAGGGAAGGAGTTACTGCTAGAGTAAGTTAGAACAGAGCGCAAGGGTACTGATAATAGATCGAAAAGTCCCAAATCTCATCGAAAAAAACGGATACTTATTCCTTGAGATCGGTTTAGGTATCAGATTTAATTATTAGAATAAATATTCAATCTAGTGTTGCTTATGGCGGTCAGGTCTGCAATGTGAACAGACTATATATTAAATAAGTTGTCTTTGTATCGGACCCAAATTCAATTTACAGAGGTAAAACATGCCAATATTTTGGATCATTACATTCAGTTAAGACAATTTATACCCAACAATCCATGAAATTGGGCGAATTCATACATGATACATTTATATTCATATGATAATCAATCAAAACGTTTAACGGTAAAATGATAGTCAAATAAGATTCTCTATTCAACCCAAATAGATATTGATTAAGTATGATATGCGGCATATCCAACCGCGGAAGATAAATCCTACACAACAATGGAAGGTGCATGGTCGAACATACCAATTTTGGATCGTTACATTCAGGTAAGCTAATTTATACCCAATAATCTATGAAATTTGGCGAATTCATACCTGATACGCTTATATTCATATGATAATCAAGGTTTTAACCCTAATGCTACTTGTAAATTATTATGTAACTGCTAGCATTGAAATGCATATGTGCAACATGACATGCAATGGAATTGCAATACAGAATGCCTAGCATTGAAATGCAAATATCTATATGTATATGTGTAAATATAAATATATAATCTAATAACGAATGAATAATCCGAATGAGGCATTCACCTCCGTTCCCTCCTCACCGAGCGCCTTCGCGCCATTGAAATGTTATGTGCAAACTCAAGTAGACAGGACAAAATTAGCGTGATGATTCACTATACACTGCTCTCGTGGCTCCGCAGTGGCAAATGCAGTGATTACACATCCATCGTCAGTGTTCGAAGCAGGCCCGGTCATATTATGATCAGCCTCCGCAAGCACATATATTTGGAAACATTGCTAACCGAACATTACCACCAAGAGCTGTGTCGTGTATCCCCGAGAAACTGTAGGTCCTAGGCCGGTTAACCCTAGCTTAAGTTACACGAAAAAATCCCTTGCCTTGCATGTTCTTTCAGTTCCCCTCCACAAGCAGGTGGTCCCCCCATATGGATTACATGACGTAGGAGACGTAGACGAGTGGAGGGCCATACAGGCATCCCGTATAACGCGATGAGTCAGCATTGTATGGACTAGATCCAATAACAAAGAGGAGCTGTGTTACACACTGTTGAGCTCAGGGTTATCGTATTTTGTAAACTGAAAGATGGGTGGAGCCTGTAAATTAGTTAACGGCCTAAATTTATTTTATATGCCAATAAGGCCATGGCTTGAGCACACCACGCCTCATTGGGGAGGGGCCCAAAAAGTGAGTGGCTCCCTTATTCGAGGATCACTTCATACACATAAACAAGGCCCTTCCATATTATTTCAGGGTGCAGTACTAAAAGTGTAGATCTCATATCATTCCAATAGCGGAGCCATCGGTCGGAGGATGGGCGCCTACTCTCTACGCTTCACACTTACTACATTTCTTTTTTGCTGTTCATTTACACTTTTGCTCCGTTGTGTTCGTTATATTACAATCAATGTTTAGTGCTATAGGGCGAGTTCAACTGTTGACATGTTACTTTGTTTTAATTCAAAATGATATGTTAAAACAACTCATTTAATCATTTGTACCTTGAATTTATACCTGATTATACGAATCATAAAATAAAGAAATAACATTGGTGCACAGCGGTGAGGTATATTAAAGCAAACAGAAATTAAATCAATCACATCTTGAAAACAAATTAAAACATCACTTCACACTTTAAAACAAAATGCTTTAGCTCCTTACACACGCTATCCATCGAGACACTCGACCAGTGCCACGCCCTCTCGTGACCACATGCTACCAAAAGAAAAAGGCAGCAATGAGGGAAGAACGGGAGACTTTCACTGCGGGGAAACCACCACCACGGCGGCGGTAGCGAAGGGTCGACCAAAGACACGTGCCATGCCTGCCCGAAGTCTGACAGAGCGTTCGGGCAACCGCGAACGCACAGGGACGACCGTCTGTCAATCCTGGCAGGCCGAAAAGACAGCCGCATCCGAGGACAAACTCCCGAGGCCAAGATGGACTAAAAATAAATCAACGGACAAGAATAGCTGGCTGAACGGATTCCACGTGACGCATAGAGAATCATGGGGCCCCTTCGAATCGCCACTTAACTTCATGAGAAAAACATAAACAAAGAACTGTAAGTAATCTTACTAATTTTAAGAAGTGAATCAAGAAGCCCATCAAATCAAGTGTGATATATCGCGATAGGCTGTTCTCCCGTAGGACGTGAAATTAGAGAGTTGGTAAAAATAAAAGCAATTACAGTTCCCCACAAAACTTTTCAATATATCTGCTCTCGAATTCATCAACAAATTAGTTCAAAATTGATTTCGAAGTGAATTTAAGTTGGGGGGCGTAAATTATTCGACTTGTTGTTCCAGCAATATTCATCTGAATTGTAGTCATGTAAATAATTCAAGAAAAGAATGAGTTGCGGTGGCGGAAAAGGAATCCTGAAATGCACAGAAAAATATATTTATTTTACAAAAATATGAAAAATGTCAGAAAATAAAGTTGATAAACAAAAACCATGAAAATATAAGTAGGTAGATAATAAAAAAGATAGCTTGTAGTTCACCGGTGCAGTATATAAGATTTCTTTTTGTAGTATATAAGCAATTTTTTGTGTTAATTGAACGTAGACAGCTGGCGATAAAAATCTATATTCATTCGATCACTGAAAAAGAAATTTGTCATTGTCCCGTTCTCTAGAAAAGTTCAGATAGATTTGCGTTTCCTTTTAGAAATTTCATGCAAAATTTCCATGACCAATTGGTTAGGTGACACGTTCAAATATCCAATGAACGTTTATAAATTTCAATAATTCATGTAAAATCGATTCCGTGAGTGGTCGATGAAGCGTTGTGTAGACTTCAGGTTTGCGTTAAATTGCGGTATTCAATTTCAGAAAAATATAGTCCAATTGTCATGATAGCATTTAATTAAGTGTTAACACCACTGTCCGTAATGTTAAGAAATGTCCGTTGTAAGACGAGTTAGACGCAAAGGTAAGTGATGTACAAGTTCGACCAATGCGATATGGGAGTGTATATTGAGCGAACGCGTGAATAGATGGATGAATGAACAAACCGTCACTGAAAACACTCAAACCTATGACAAAACAAATCATGCGATGGATCGGTAAATAAAGGGAAACGAAGGCAAGTCGTTTCTAAGCGACATTCACTGACTCCGTTCGGAAGCAAATAAAAGAGGGCTGAATCGTCTTACTTTTATCATATTAAAAAACGAGCAAGCAATCCTTTTCTGGAGAAGCGAGGACTGACATACGAACAGGCAAGGCCAATCCAGGTATGATTGAGTCCACACGGGACGCCTCATACACATTTTCAACTTTGGAATTTATGATGTTAGCTTTGTCGTGGTAACTGTACGGACAAAAGCTTTGAAAAACAGGCGAACGGCAGCCCACTTCAACCCCCGGGTGACACAGGCTGGGATTACGAGAGAGTAAAACCGAGCATCATGAATTTCAAAACCGTTAACCCCAATTTACCGACCAAACAGGATAAAATACCCTCAAATCATGCGTTCAAAACGCGTTAACCAAAGAAATACATTAACAAAAATTAACGCATCATAGCCATTATCAGAATGATTGTATTTTGATCAAACGTGAAATGCAGTTTGTTCGTTGTAAATATTAGTGTTATGCGTATCCAAGTTCAGTTTATTGAATACAATATTAAAAGAGGTGAAAATATTTAATTATTAAGATGTGTGATGTACAACCTGTCACTTGCGTGTAACATTTACTCTTTCCCTAATAATGTGTACGGCAAATTAGTCTATAAGTCATGTCTCCCAAATTGTGTAATTAGCTTATAAGCTTTGTTCTCTATTTGCATATGTTAGTTGAACGGTACCTTGAACCAACATACGCTGAAATGAGCAAAAGAATACAATGAAACTAGTAGACAGCCTCTATCCCATCCTTCCGTGGCCCCCTGTCAAACAGGGAAAAACGTTGTAAAGATGGGTACAGAGAAGTGTCCAGCAACATGGTCGCAAGCCATAAGCAAACTATCAAGGTATAATAAAAATTTGCATTCAGCTATCCCAATGACATCAAATTTGCTACCATGTCACCAACATTTGGATCGAGTTTTTTTCTACACTTAATCGAACCGTGCAAAACATGCCATAAATCCTTGTTGTGAGTAATTGCACGCTCAGAGAATTGTTTTTCTCGACATTAAAATGACATATCATTAATACAACCAATCCTTACTACACTGTATTAAATACAATCATGCCTAAAAACTCCACGCAGCCTGCCTTCCCACATGGAACGACCCTTGGGTCGAGGGAGAACTACAGTAAATTGTCACTACAGAGCTATGTAAGTGGGGACACTTTCTTCCAATAAAGGAAGGGGGCTGTTATGATCAGCCTCCTCTAGCACATATATTTGGAAACTTTGCTAACCGAACATTACCACCAAGAGCTGCGTCGTGTATCCTAAAGAAACTGTAGATTTTATGCCTGTTAACCCTAGCTTAAGTTACTCGAAAAAATCCCTTGCCTTGCATATTGTTTCAGTTCCCCTCCAATAGCCGGTGGTCCCCACATTTGGATTACATGACGTGGGGGACGTTGATGATTGGAGGGCTATGTGGGCATCCCGTAAAACGCGACGAGTCATCATTGGATGGACTAGATCCAATAACAAAGAGGAGCTGTGTTTCACACTGTTGAGCTAAGGGTTATCGTATATTGTAAACAGAAACATGGGAGGAGCCTGTAAATAAGTTAACGGCCTAAGTTTATTTTGTATGCCAATAAGGCCAAGGCTTGAAGACACCACGCCTCTTTGGGGAGGGCCTAGAAGGTGAGTGGTTCCCTTATTTTAGGATCACTTCATACACATAAACAAGGCCCTCCCATATTATTTCAGGGTGCAGTACTAAAAGTGTAGATTTCATTTCATTACAATAGTGGAGCCATCGGGCGAAGGGTGGGCGCTTACGCTCTACGCTTTACACTTACTACATTTCTTTTCGCTGTTCATTTACACTTTTGTCCCATTGTGTCCGTTATATTACAATCAATGTTTAGTGCTATCGGGCAAGCTCAACTGTTGACATGTTACTTTGTTTCAATTCAAAATAATATTATAAAACAACTCGTTTAATCATTTGTACCTTGCACTCTTACCTGATTATGATAAACATAAAATAAAAGATCTAACAGCAATGGTCCGAACTTCCCGCGAAGTTGCAGGGTTTGGTCCTGTGTCACGTCCGTTAAATTATATTATCTGTTGCGTGACTCATATGTGAACATGCGAGGGATGACCGGCCTGTCGTCCAGATCTGTAATTATATATGTATATATATATATATATATATATAT
>SDVV010017689.1:0-13932 GCA_016164225.1 Gammarus roeselii
CCAGCACTTCCCCGTCCGCCAGCACTTCCCCGTCCGCCAGCACTTCCCCGTCCGCCAGCACTTCCCCGTCCGCCAGCACTTCCCTGTCCGCCAGCACTCCCTCGACTGAAGGCACCAACTCGGCCGGCAGCATTCCCGTGACCGCCAGCACCGCCACGGTCATCAGCACCGCCAATACCACCACCACGACCACCTCAACGCCCCCAACGCGACCACCACCACCCTGTGTCAGACTAGAGGAATCCCTGGAAAGAACAGGCCCTCCCTGACCAGTGGCCGACACCAATACACATAGCTAGCTACAAAATTTATGAAAAGTTGCCGAAGGGAAGATGTGTTTTTCAGGTAGCTACCTGAAATTTTTGGTTTGGAAATCTAAGATCTGTTATCTTTGATGCTGTGGCTAGAGTTTCCAAGGGTTGTGGCCAAATTTGATTAGGATTCTACAAAAAAAAATGTAGGTGGTTGTGTTAGAAGGATTAAAAAAAATGTGTATATGTACATGTACATATGTGTATATGTACATATATATGGCTGTGGGGAGTCATCCCATGGAAAAAAACTATAAGGGGTGACTCCTCACACATACTTTGTTGTAAAAAAGTGTTATTTTTCTTCTTGGGAAAGTACTTGGATGTAATTCTTTACAAGCAAGTGTCATCTGGATGTAAATTACCCAAAAAGATAAGAGCTAATTTCAAAATATGTTGTTAATTTCCTTACGACTTGACATATATAACACTGGGCAACAAGTCTAGGCTTAAGTGCAACTTTGGGTCAACACCTAGGTGTGAATTTTTTTCAAATTCTTCATTTACCTATCATGTTAATGCAATTAGTTTCTTATAGAAATAAAAAAATTGTGATTGTTCTCTGGTACTTTCAAAAATATTGTTTCTCTGTAATGTATGTTTATGTAATGATACTGGAGTTTTAGTTATTTCAGGCTATGAAGAAATGACTTCCAGTGCATGTAGCATCCAATTATTGGAAAAAAAATAGCTTTGATGAACTGAAAAAAAATCCCTTATTACTGTCATGAAAAAATGCAGCATAAGACACTCATAAAAAAGACCTGGTGTAAAAATTTCTATATATTTTTAATATGAACTGATATAATACTAATGTAGGCATGCTCATTCCATTTGTTCTCTCAAACTTTTGATTTTGAACTATATTTTTGACCCATGCCGGTGTGGAAAGTCTCCTCCATTTATGGAGCATAGCTTGCTGCATGTATTTTTGTAAATATTTTTCGGGGGAGTTGATGATAAAATGTTGAAACTTATGGTGTTCCATCCTCATGATAGTAGCTATACACACTGTGAAGACCAAGTTTCTTGATTGCATACTTTTTGAGTGATTTAAAAATATTGGATGCATGGAGAATTCAGTGCTTTATGTCTGATTAATTTTAACAATTTTTTAAGATGCATTTTCTAGGTTTTTTAACGATGGAAAACATTATGAAAGCTCAGAGTACCTAGCTATATTGTCTCCAACTAAAATGTAATTTGGTGCTGTTCCACTGGTCCCACTAATCTAGTCAACTGCTGCTCCAATTGCATCAGAAATTGTAATTCAACTGGCTATCTTGAATAATCTCATAAGGCCAAAACATGTTGGTGGTATGGTAGCTATGTATTCTCTCACACCTATTATATTATTATTCACTTGGTATACCAACAATATGAATGAAGTTTTAATGCCACATATGATGTAGACTGGTTTTATAGAATTGGTACAAGTTTTTCAGAGTTGCATCATACAGTGTCAAACCTATAAAGGAAAGTAACACCATTGGGTTTGATGAAGCATGGATAGCTACCATAATGCAGCTATATATATCTGCACTGTTAATTATACCTATATGGTTATAGTATAATTAGTAACATTAAATGTTCATCAATGACAGATACATGGAGAATTTAGTGCTGTGGCTAGTGATCTGCTCGATGCTTGGAATGCACTCAGCAAACAGAGCTTCGACAACCATCCCACCGCCCCTTATTCTAATAAATCCAATTCAGTAAGGTGAGTTGGTTGTGTGTAATTGATTCACTCCAGCATCATTATTGAGAACCGTTTTTTTTTAATTTATTGAGTTATTTTTTTCACTGGCTGTTTTATTATATTCTACTTTCTTTTCATAGGCTGCTAGGCACCTACATATCCCCTGTAAACCTCTGTAGACATGTTTTATTGGCCACATAGTGTAGTAGTAACCCTTTCTGCTATTCTCAGATTGAAATAATAACAGGCTGCTTCACAATAGTTCACAACATTAGTTTGTGATGTCTTTCCTTATTCTTGCCTGGTAGCTAGCAGTTTAATATAGCAATATTCATATTTTGATATTATTTTCTACACATGACAGATTACCATAGATTTATGATAATTGACACCACTTTGAAGTGTACATTTATTGTGTAGCTATTTGATATTACATCCATTAATGAAAGGATCCTAGCAGCAAAGTATTGCTACTAAATGTACGCAGTTATGAGCGGTCTCTGTACTAAGTTGAGTGTATTCTTTTTTTGTACTTATGTGATTTTTTTTTGCTTTATTACATATGTCATGGTGAATTTTCTCTGTGTTGAAGTAAAGCCATTTTTGTTGTCAGCAACTAGCATGTAAAGCCCTTCTCACAAAAAATATCCATCTAACACTTTCATCTGCGACCGTTTTCATCATCAATATGCAGCTTGTGAATTTTGCTCTTGAATTATAACTTTTTATCTTAATTCTCTTGATAAAGAGCTTTTTCTCTGTAATGTAGTGAGAGCCACATGGTTTAGCATTGCGCTTTTGTTTTTTTATTTGAATAAATCTTGAAAAGAAAACATTAAAGAGATTGATATACGAGAGAATATAATATTTGTTGAATGTAGTTTTAGACAGATTTAGACCTTTGTGTCATATAACCATACTTGGTAATTTCAAAACTTTTATGTTCTTGAAATTTTTAGGAAACATTCTTGGCTGCTCTGCTCTAAATGTCATCCACGTAAGGCGTGACGTCTGGCAGTCTAAATGTTGGCAAGGTACAGAGTGGTGTCTCTTGCGCCTGGCTGTCTAGGCCGGCTGAACCACCAAAACCCCAACCCCTTCCTATATAAGCGAGGTCTAGCCTGCCCCATCATTCAAGAGGGTTAGCAAAGCTGCTTTCTGCAAGGAGGCATTAGTGTATTGTTAAGATAGGGAGAGAAGGAGGCCCCCTATGGCTCTTACTACATTACAGAGAGATAGCTTTTTATTGAGCAAATAGAGATGACAAAAGTTATATTCTCTTCCACTTTGTAAGAGCCATATGGTTTAGCCGCCTAGAAAATACCATCATGTAGTGCAAGCTGGCCGATGCCAGAAGAGCACAGCAATTGGATGGGCCGGCTGCATCTTGAACTAGGTGTTCCCAAAGAAGCGCTTTCTGTGTGAGGGAATGATAACACATTTGTTTGAATGGTGGTAATGAGTGTACTTATTGGCAAATACAAGAATTGTCAACAAAGGCAAAAAGCTAGCTCCTAGCAGCAAACCAATATGCCGGCCCTGAACCATGAGGGTCCAAATAATATGCCGGCCCTGAACCATGAGGGTCCAAATAATTTCTAAGTATGATACAGATACAGACACTAGGCCGCATGCCCCAGGAAGGGGGGCTCACGGCTAGGCGCACCTCACACCCTCATATACTCACTCACACAACTTAGCCCTTTTGTGCTAAAGTATGGGTAAATAGAAATATGGCGTTGTGGCAACAACAGTGAACATACTTGCTCAATGCAGAAAAAAAATTGCTAGTCATGAGCATGAGCAACCAGAGTAGTTATGTAATCAATACATATTGCTCTCCTGTGAGGGTGGCTGAACTGTCTGTTAGACAATAAAACATAAATATACCAGTATCAACTCTAAAATAGCTTGCTACTGCTAGTAGGATGAAGGGAATACATATTATGTAATCTGTAACCTGAAGGCTTCTCATGGAGTTTCCCCGCATGCAATGGTAAGATGAGCATGTACCAACTCTATGATACGTAAAAGAGTTTCTGGCATTACCGGATGTGAAATCCAAAACTTATGAGGCAAGAAAGTCTGTCTGCCTGGTTCCCAAGGAGACGCAGGGTTGGTTAGGCCTCTTTACTGTAATGAAGTATTTGTGCAAAAAATACGTGTTGCAACCTCCTAAATTCCTTGGATATGATGTCTTGAAGGGGAACTCCATGTGTCCAAGCAAGAGACGAGGCATATTTGCTGACATTGTTTGAGCTGTAGTGAAGGCATGCAGCGTGGCCTCATTGAGAAGTGAACAGATTTAATGTCCCACCAATGACGCCTTGAGAGGCTTGCCGGAAGTAGGATGGATAAACAAAAATTCACTGTTAGATGCAAATCATGCTATGTAGGCTTGGGGTGCGGTTCTAGGGCACAAGCCGTGTGCCCCGCCATCTTGCAGCAGTGAGGCGATAAAGATGAGCGGTGGTGTTGTTGCCGGGTGTGTTCTACTTATGAGCCCAAGCAGTCTGTTATCCTGGTGACATGGTTCCTTGCCTATGCATGTGTTGTCCTGAGTGTTATTTCATTCATGTGTGTGTTTACATATGTAATGATTAGTTTTTCTGTTTGTTACAGAGTTATCATGAGCTGTTGCCATATCTGAGTTGTCCTAAACTATCCTTATCTTTCACTTGGTTATTAATTTGGCTGCTGCTGTACTGGGTGAGTTTTTATCTGTTCTGCATTATCAATTGAACTCTTTGAAGTGAGTGGGGTTTGGTGATGAGCAACATGAATAAGTATTATCAAGCATTTTTGCTTGAGTTTCATAAGTTTCTTAGTTGTTTTGCTTTCACGTGATTTTGACAGCATTTGTTCAAGTCAGTGAGTTATAACTTCCTTTGCTTATATGAATATTCATATCTCTGCATTATCTTTTATATTATTTTTGCACTTTCTTTTTGTGAAGCCAAATCCACTCTATTAACGTTGTTCTTGCATTAGCTATCAACATCTGGTCTTTCCTGAACCATCCCTTGTTTACTTAATTATTTACCTTGCTCAGTTGTTTCCCTTGTTTTACATTTTGTTGTTTTTTCCTTCATTGAATTAATGACTTCCCATTTGCTGAAGTTGAATTGCCTTTCAATGCTGTTCTTCCTCAATACTAGTTTTGATTCGGTTCCCTTGTTTTCATTTGTACTAATACGTGTTTTGCATGATTTCCTAACTTCATATCTTTCCCCCACGTAAGATTTCTTACTTAATGTTCTCCAAGGGCCTCTGGAGGGATGTCATGATTGTGACTCATATTGATTGTTCTATATTTATCTCTTGTGCAGAATAGTCAGCTCATGCTTCTTTACCTACCTGTCTTTTACCTAACCTTTATCCTTCCTGTACCTGGGAATAACCTGTTCCTTTCTCCCCATTTATGACCAGTCATCCTAACCCAAGTCTTACATCCACACTGGTTGAAGGCAATACTACCTGTAAATTACCCTTCCCAAATTACCAGTTGATGGCAATATATATTCAAGTGGAGACAGAATGGTTTATTTTCACCCTTTTTTACAATCATTAGATTAAATTTGTGGTTCCACTAATATGAGGAAAGTCATAATTAGAAGTGGACGATATTTGTCCCACCCGCATGTGTGGACGGTAACAGTGTGTGGGTGAGGGTCTGGTTTCTGTACAGAAACTTGGAGAAATGTATTCCCATGCGTGACATGGCTGCAATTTCCAAGACCCTGTTGCCTGCTGCAAGCGCGACAAGAAAGTCTTTAGGAAGAGCGCCAGAACTGACGTCATCTGAATGTTGAAGCGAGAAGATGGGCCCTAGTCAGTTTTTTCAAGGTGTCACACTGTTGCTGATGAAGATTTATGATGACTTTTTATAGTTTTCACACATTTACTAGCCCCAAAAGGGGTAAAGTGAATGAAGGCAGCAGTTCATTGTGAGCTATGAATGGAACAGGTATGAATTAATGAGATTATATAAAATAAGGTATGAAGTGCAGTGGTGAAGCTGGTGTAACACCATGTGTCCAACAAAACATGGTGCTCAACTGTAACAAAAATCATATACATACTTAAACACAGAAAAACATGAATACACTATGTACAAACCAGCATTATTAATACAAGAAGAATGCTGCTTAAAACATTGATGTAATAAATTAGGAAGTAATGTTCATGTATAATTAGTTATGCACTGCTTGGGAATATTTCTTCTAGGAGCACCTATTAAACATACATTGTGTAGAAGAGAATATTTGGAAAGCCAATACTCTTGAGCACAAGGGCTAAATTTACATGCCCTCATTAATAAAAACAATGTTGATGCATCCAACAAATAGGAAAATGAAGTATTTTGGATGATGACATTTAAATTTATAGTTGGATGATAAGGAGCTACTTAAACTTTTACAATGTGAGTTGCTGATTGCAATAATTTTTTCTATTCATTGCTTAGTGATGAATGAATGAATAATTATTAGGCTCTTGAAGCTAATTTGATATTTAAATTATGAAAGATAGATTTAAGTAAAATATTCAGAGTAACTTGGAATGAATGCTTGGGTAGGCTGAATCAGCATATAGTTGCAACACTATAGCCAACAACTGGTACACAAGTGGTCACAACCAGGTACATGGCGAGCGCAGATAGGGGCGCCCCATAAGCACAATAACTCCAATCAGCAGCACCATCCCCACCAGACAGCCCCACTGTCAGGGGAACGTCCAAATGTAGCCCCTAATAAGGTTACCACCCAGCACCAAATTGAGCAAGCAAATATGTCAATCACTAAGTTCACAAATCAACTACCAAAAGGGACATCTAGGGCAAATAGTGTTCAAGGATAATCAGCTAAAGAATCAACTAAATAAGCTCTGTCATTCATACCAAAAGCACTTCAAAATCTAATCATGCCTAATTCATAAACAAGCATTCAAGCACAAAACTTAGTTACACTTTGAGATCCCATTTAACTACCATTCCAAAAGCAAATGACACAGAAGTTTTGCCATGATCCAGTGGATCCAATCTTCCAGGTACAACTGAATTTTGAAGGAACAACATGGTTTAACATCTCAAATCATCTGGTCTGAACCTGAGCTAATCCTCTAGTCTAGGAAGACATGAGGCAGATGGATACACAAGGTCCTGACCTGGGGCTGAGCAGGTAGGCCCTGCAAACTGTGAAAATTGCTGCAATCAAGATGTACTCACATGATGCTGGCATGCCAACAACTCAGCAACACCCCAAATGTGCAGCCACTGGCAACACACATCCATGTAGGTTGTTGATTCTATGATCTCTTGAGAATAACTAATTTACAGCTAGGTGTGCTGAGCCTAACTGCTATAATCTAATAGATAGTACATTCACAATGAGTATAGTGAAACAACTTAGAGAATAGTGCCAATTAGAAGCTGTTATTTGTGATTATTTGTTTGTGAATATCTTGTAGCCTGATGGTGCAAGACACCAAACTTGGACCTATTCTTGGCACCGGGGAACTACGGCGCAATTTCCAAAGCATTATCAAGAGTTGATTGGCCTCTTGAATTTGTTAACCTGAGTGTTTGTGAGGCATATAGTGTGTTTCTCACTATACTGATCAGTCTGATAGACTTACATGTGCCTCTTGCTGGAGACTCTCTTAGGGTACCATGGTCTGTGAGGCCTCCCCTTGGGTTGAAGGTGAGGAGAGCAAATGCGTGGGATGAGTACAAGAGTTCAGGAACATGGTTTGGCAGAAATGATCAGAATACTTTGGAGTCACCAGCTACTTTTCTTGATCTCAACTGTCAGTTCCAAAATCATGTTTTGTTGACCCAATCTCATCACAAGGAATACCTTATGCGATGGTACAGCAACTCCTCAAAGTTGTTCCATGCTTTTATACAAAGTAAGAAGAAATGTCATCATGGGGTTGGACCACTTCAAAATGCAGGTGAACAGCTGGTTCACAATCCACTGGAGATGGCTGAGCTCTTATCAGCTGCTTTCTCTGACATATACAGAGAGGATGTTCCTCCCAATCCTGTTTTTTTTTCAGTTATTTGATGTCGAAATGAGCAAGTTTGCCATAAGGTCTCAAAATGTCCATGAGGTTCTGGCAGGGTTCAATGTTAGTTCAGCTATGGGCATGGGTGAACTCCACCCTAAGTTGCTGAAAGAGTGTGCTGTGCAATTGACACTGACTCTCTTTATAATTTTTAACCTTTCTCTGCAAAGTGGAGTGCTCCCTGATGCATGGAAGAGTTCATTGGTGATTCCAATTTTTAAAAGTAAATCTAGATATGATCCCCTCAACTATCATCCTGTTAGCCTTACCCTTGTTTGCTGCAAATCAATGGAGAGGATTGTTGCTGCTGAGCTGGTGGACTATTTTGAGACTTACCAGCTCCTTTCTTCCAGACAGTTCAGATTTAGGAAGGATAGATCAACAGATGATCAGATGTTGCTGGTCTATTCAGATGTTGTTGTGTCTATTAATGCTGGTTTGGTTGTGGATATGGTCATGCTTGATTTTTTAAAGGCATTTGATGTTGTTTCCATCCCATTTTGCTTCTGATGTTGCAGACACTTGGAGTTTCTGGGGTTGTGTTGAGGTGTATTGGTAGTTTTCTTCATTCTCGAATTATGTGTGTTGGCGTTGATGGAGTGAACAGTGAGCCGAGGAATATTCTGAGTGGGGTTCCACAGGGTTCAAACTTGGGTCCAGTCCTCTTCCTCATATGTTATTTTTTATGACGGATGGCCTTGTATCTAAGTTTGGCGCAATTGCTGATGATTATAAAATTTATTTATCTTTCCAAGTCATGGTGTTGTTGGTGGTGTCAGCTTTGCAGAGAGACCTTGACAAATTAATCCAGACTGCATCTTCATGGAATTTGTCATTGAACCCTAGCAAGTGTGTTGTTTTATGCTTCAGAAGAGGTTTTGCTGGTTGGATTGATCCTGGTGCAGAGGATGTTTACACTCGTGGGGGTGCTCATTTGGAGTTCGTCCAAGTTCATCGCAATTCGGGAGTTCATATGGATGTAGGTCTTAGTTTCATGGCCATGTCAGAGAAGTTGTGAGACAAGCTGCTGGTCTTTGTAGTGATTTGCTTAGGTTGACAGTAAATAGTAGCCCAAATTTTATGGTCACACTCTTTGTGACACATGTCAGGCCCATTCTTGGTTACTGCTCCTGTGTGTGGAGTCTTGATTATGTCCAGGATGTGAAGTTGCATGAGTCTGTTCAGAAAAGGTGGACCAAACAGGTGCAAGGTCTGTCTTAGATGCATGGTCTGTCTGATGGCTCTGAGTTTATTCTCAATCAAGGGCAGGTTACTGAGAAGTGACCTCATAAAGTATTGGAGAATTCTGTGTTGTGACACAAAGGGTTTTGATTGGTCCATTCTGTTCCAAAGGTTTCTGAATGGTAGGACGGGGCAACATAGCGCAAACTCTTGATGCCTTGCTGCTCTGTGGATGTGGCAAGGAGTTTTTTTTCTTGTTCAATGCATTAGGATATGGAATGAGCTACCTGCTCTGTCAAGTCTGCTACTATTTCTGCTTTCAAGGCACGGTTGACGTTGTTCATGGGGAACAGGTTGTTCGAGTGCTAGGGTCTTGCGTTTCCAGTCTTGTTGACAAGTCTGTAGTGTGACTTGTCCTGTTGTTTGTTTCTGTTTTTTTTATACATGTGTATGTATTTGCTTCCATGGTTTTCTGCAAGGTTGTAGTTGTGCTTTGGATTTCCATGCGAGTGGCTTTGGGTCTGTTCTCTGGAAGCCAACGGTGCACATTTCTTTCAGCATCTTCCCCTTGTAGTTCTGCATAGCCTTTGTAGGTACTGTCGCGCATGGTTGTGCTGGTCTCTCCTAGTTTGGTGTGCCTGGCGGCTGGGTGTGCTGGGCCTTTGGGGGGCTGCAAAGGTAAGAATTTTTGAGCCTACAACTCATTACAGAGTTATGGTAACATTTAGTGACTAGGTTACAGTGAGATGACCATCTAATATCAGACAAGTCACCCACTCCACAATAGTGCTCATCAGCTCCCCCAGCAGGAAACGGCTAAGTAGCAGCAGGTATTTGTTAGCTGCAGGCACACTATTCAAGCATTCTGCAACTGCACAGTGGGGAATTGACCTTCGTAATGATGGTTGGGGAGGCACCAACGTGTATGTGTTTGTTGTGAGTGCTACATCTGATGATAGGCGTTATATTAGGCTTGCACCCCTGAGGTAGTTGATGCTGTGGCGCGGGCCCTCCCATAGATCACGCATGACGTGATTTAATGGAACCTGCGGGGTGCGATGGATGGGCACAACATCATGATGTGCTTGACCGAATCGGGTGAACCCCAGCACCGCAAGCAGAGATTGGAAGGGACATTTCCCAGTTTATGCTGGTATGACTGTAGGGCCCTGTTGTGCCCGCACTGCAGCCTTGACAGGTGGACCCTGTCACCCCTGGGCAGCCCCAACTCTTCCACATCCACCCCAGGTGGGTGACTCAGCAAGATTATGTTCACTCTGTGTTCATCTAATGCAAGAGCTGTGAAGTGTGTGTGTATCTGTTTGTGCATAGATATTATCTGTTGGTTTCAGGAATGTTTGCATAAAGGGAACCAAAGTATGTTGCCGGTGTGTTGTGTAAGTATTGGTTAGTTGGATGAGGGTTAAATTGGTTGTGGCAGGTGTGTGCTGGGTCTGAGATCTTGTTGATGAATTGGGTCCCTCTCATATCAAGATGATGCTTGAGAGAGAGGACCTTGGTTTCTGAATGCAAGTGCAGAAAGAGAGTAGTCTGTATGCAGCCCATTGCGATGCGTAAGGCCGTGTTCTGTATCCTTTGCAGAGAGTTAATGTGTGGGTGCAAGGTTTAAGGACCAAGCGATGTTTGCATGGGAGATAACGGGCCTGATGAATTGTTTGTATAGTATTGTAATTGATTCCTTGGAGCGACCGTAGGTGGTTGTAATGAGTACCCAAGACACGCTCAGTCTGGGTCTGGTTTTGGTGCCAATGTTGGTTATGTGAGGTTTAAATGCTATCAAGTCATGAGTTACTCCAAGGATGGTTGTAGTGGGGCTGTGGAGAATGGGGGTGTTGTCAAGCATGACATGGAGGTGGATGCGGTGGTGTTCACTTTTATCCGGAGTGAACAGTGCGAGAGACAACTTGCTTGCGGACACCTTCATTCTGTTGTCCAGCTGCTTCACTTCAAGGGAGTTCAGATACTGCTGGAGGAGTGCAGCTGCGGTTTCGTGTTTGTGGTGTTGTGTTATTATTGTGAGGTCGTCCGTGTATGAGCTGATGTGGGTGTTGGGTTCTGTGGGAATGAGCAGGTCGTGCATAAATGCATTTAAAAGCGAGGAGAAAAGCACGTAATTTTGTGGGACACCATTCGGGATGTTGCGGATGTGCGAAGGTTTGTTGTAGACAGTGTATGCATGTCCACTGGAGAGGATATTTGCAAGCCACTTCTTATTTTAAGTATCTGGGCTCCCATGTGAAGATAACTAAACTAGTGGAAACTGAAGTGAAGGAGGGATGTTAAGTGTTGGGTGCACTGAAGAGTGTAAAGAGCTGTAGGACGTTGGGGATGGAAGCAAAGAGAGGGCTGTATGAGGGTCTTGTTGTCCCAACTGTGCTCTACGAAGCTGAGGCTTGGGGGGTGAGAGCAGAGGAGAGAAGAAGGTTGAATGTATTCGAGATTAAATGTTTGAGGAGCATGACTGGAGTAACGCTGAGAGACAGGATCACCAACGACGTGGTTCGAATCAGAGCAGGGATGGTGTAGAAGTTGGAGAACAGAGTGGATTCGCGTGTACTGGGATGGTTCGGACACATGGAGAGGATGGATGAAGGGAGATTGGTGAAAAGGGTGATGAATGCGGAGGCGAGTGGTCGCAGACCTAGAGGTAGACCGAAGTTTGGGTGGATGGATGGTCTGAAGCAGGCGTTGGGGAGGAGAGACTTAAATGTGGAGGTGGCAAGAGAGCGTGCAATGAACAAGCGTGAGTGGAGAACTACTCTGATGTGCTTTCCCGTCCTTGGCATCCCGCTGTCGGGATGACGCGGCGGGGGTCAACCAGTGAAAACTGTCGGGCCCTGCTGCTGACGACGGATCCCCGGACTGCACTTGTGACCTAGAGTGTATGTTGAGGGGGTACCGGCCGGACCCTTGAGCACACAAGGACTAAGTTGTGTGAGCGTGAGCGTATGAGGGTGTGAGGTGCGCCTTGCCGTCGGCCACACCCCTTTCTGGGGTATGCGGCCTAGTGTCTGTATCTGTATCTGCACTTCTTATAATTTAGATAGATGTTGGTGTTGAGTATTTTGTCTACAAGGACGTTTTAGTAGTGTCTGGCCCGGATAACAGCACAAAACCAATTCGTTATCTCCAGGGTCCTCTGGCAATCGGCTCCAGAACCGTGCTTTTATTCTATCAAGTTTCAGGGACAGGTACAGAAAGCAAACTCAAGATTTTCATATATATATACTCCTTTATTTTAAACTCTGAATTAAAACATTGCAACTTGTGCCACTAAAAACAGGGGAGGCTGAGACCAGAACTTCTGGGGAAGTTCAGAAACTCAGCTGCAAAGGAATGAGAAGCAGAACAAGGTATCAGACATACGTAACAACCACCTATTCAAAAAAATGAATGCGCAAAAAGGTAAGTAGATAAAAATTCCTCTGTTACATGGATGACACAATATAAATCAACTAATTTATATGCTCCAATATATACATATATACAAAACTCAGAATCATTCAAAAATATAGGAATACCAACTTTTACTTGCATTAAAAAAAGAGTTAACACACAGCAAGATATATAAACTTAGATGCCATCACATCTGAATAAACCACACTGCTATTATATTGATATATGCATTTCAAAGTATTTACATTATTATGCCATGTCCTATCAACTTGACCAATAGGAAGCACCAACATCCCTCAGCACCGGCAGTGCAATCTTACCTGGTCCTGCACTCCTGGAGGGCTAGGACCACGACCCGACCAGCTACTGCAAGCCGCAAGCTGAGGTGGCACAATGGCAACCAATGTTACAACAGCTATGGTTGAATATATACAAACACATTTACAGTTTATACACAAAACCTTATTGAGCATTAAAATACAACCACTAACAGTTCCATCAGGTAGTAATTCCATTATACTCAACATAACTGCAGCTTATACCAGTACATTATTCAACTCAAGCACAGCTCCACAGCCACCAACACTTGCTAGGATATAAAGATGGTCCAGCAATATCAACTTATCAATCACCTTATCCAAGGGAGACGTGAGGCACCATAGACAGCTGCAAGCTTGAGGTGCTCAGTGGGCGGCAACAGCGCCGAGTATGCTACTGCACAAAAATGACCAAATATTGGCACAAATACAGAAATTGGCAATAATAGGTAAAATGCCCTAGACTTTATAAAAGATGGAAAAAGGTCAACAAAATTTACAGAGGATCCAAATTCAATAATCACATGAGCACAACACAACAGACTCATGCTCAGGTCAGCATCTTGCATATACCCATTTTCTGTATCTATAGGCATTCAATCACCTTTCCATTAGATGGAAAAGCTGACAAGCCGATGGTGAGGCAGTCAGGCAGATCCACACATGGAAGAGATGCCAATCCTCTGGAGACGGCCAGCAACCACCCAGGACAGCAGGCACTGGAACCCTGTGCAAGCTGCAACAAGATACCCACCATTATCAGCAAAACACCAGATCCCAGAACCTACAACCACAAGGAACAGCCAATCAACTGCCAGAAGATCGCATTAGAAGGTAATATACATCATTATAGTTGCATCTCACACACCAACCGTATTTGCAGTGTCATCTCTATTTTGTAGCACCCATAAGATTAAAATCGATTATGATGCAAAGC
>SDVV010017690.1:0-13931 GCA_016164225.1 Gammarus roeselii
AAATAAATAAAATAAAGACATAAAGCAAACGAAAAACAAAAGATGAATCAAAATAGAGAGTGGTGACAGGAAAAAAAAATCTGGGGGACAGTTGTCAAGAGATGAAGAGAGAGAGATACGTTAATTGAGTTTCTACAAAACAAACGAGGTAAAAGGAGAAACATGGTGAAGCATAAGCAGGAAAGGGTAGAGAGGGAGAGATGGTGAATAGTTAAGAATAGTAGGATCTGAAAGAAAACAGGGTGTTCACCCCATCCGGTTGGATAGTGAACCAGTAGCTTTAGGACGGGGGGGAGGGGGCGTTTCTAGATAGCTTCATGATGCAATCATTGGTTCCGGTCATCTCCGGCCAGTGTGGCGTTATCGATTTGAGAAGTTGGTGTTCATAGCAGCTGGTATCATTGTCTTCAACACTCTACAGGAGTCGCTGGCTCCTCTTGAATGGGTCTTGTTCTTGCCCATCGCTGGACCCGCAGTTTTCGCCAAGGATCTTTCAGTTACCGTAGAAGAACAAATCTTAGGCATCAAACGTGCAGAATAAAACCACAGCACAAAAAATGGGGGAGGGGGATTTCAGTAGGCGTTTAGTGCAGGAAGTATACTAACGAAATTTAGTAGTTAACGAGGTCGACTCGTGAAGGCGGTGAAATTGGGATACCTCAAATGGGTGACCGATTTGAAGTACCTTTTGCCCTCGCACCTCTAAATTAAAAAAGAGGTGATATTTGATCGCTGAGCGTTATTCGGCTTAGAGCGGTGGATGACTCTTATTTTGAAAACTTTTAAAAGTTTCACTCTAGACGCGAAGAACAGTATGCGAGGGTATGATCAAGTATTTGTCTTCTCGTTGGTTGCGATACTGCCCCTCGCGAAGCTTTTACACCGGTCTCGGTACCAAACTATTTTGAGGTACCCACTCGAGGAAGAAGAAAAAATATTGATATGGGCTGAACATATATTTAAACAAAAAATAACCTACTGCGAGATTCACTCGTTAAATTATAAATAATGCCAAATAATAAACTACATTCGCACAATTAGACTAAAAACTAAAATGTCGTAAGAGTATCACCATCTATGAACAAGTTCTCTTCACAGTAGTTGAAAACTTACAAATTAAAGTGGAAGATGGTAAACCTAGAACCAAACTGATGTTTGGTAGGCGTTTAGTAAATTGAATACAGGCGAATTCATTACTGGGTAAAAATTAAAAATCCTCAGTAAGCCAAGGGTGTTTTCTGTCCTCTGGTGTCTCTGAAGGGGTAAGTTGGATTCGACACTTCAAGCATGGAAGTTTATTTGTGACCGTTTCATAGCTGCATTTAGAAGATAAAAGTAGTCAGGGTACACTCACCTTCCAATTTCATTTTTGTTAGATTGGGCGTAACTCGAGAGACTGACTGAATGCTTTTCTGGTCCCGTACGTCGTCGTTCCCTTTCCAGCAGCAAATTTTGATTCAATAATGTGAGTGTTAACCCTACAGTATTGAACTTGTAAGTACTAAGAGCAGACACTTTTGCAATGATGACTGAATATTGAGTAAAGTTAATACCAGCTAAGCTGATAGGGACTAATTTCGGTCCTTTGTATGACGGGGGACTGGAAGCGCGAGATGGTCCATAAAACAGTCCTTGTGTCAGAAGTGATCATCACGCGGCAGCACCAGACTACAGCCCTTCAGTAGAAATCAACGAGGAAGCTCTTCCCCATATGCCTTGTGATCTGAGCAGATAGTCAAAAATTAGTTTTTCGTCTCAAGGCCGCAGTCATACACTGTGGTGTAAGCGCAGACGAACGACCACACTGTGGATAAAAACACAGAAGATTGATAAGCAATGTTTGTTTATCTCAGGTACACAGCTCCGGATACAACCGGATCCATCATTCTAGTAAGATTTGCTGGATTAAGTGCAAATAGGCTGTGAAAGTGAAGTGTAAAATAAAATACAACCTTACAAATTCAAAACAAGACATGAAACTTCATATCTTATGACACGAAACGGCGTCGAATATAATTACATTGAATTTAATTGTTACAATAGCGGATCAAAATGTGTCAATTCAAGATTAACTGAGTATTACGTCTTTATTGCAATGCATTTGAATGAAATTCAAGAAGTTAATTGAAAAGCTTTGGTCATTTACTACAACATAACACAAATTTAAATCTAATAAGATTCATTATGGGAAAAATGACTTTCTTTGTTTATGATTAGTCCATAACAGAAAAATATGTTAGATTAGAACAAGATTTTCAAGAAAGAGGTGAATAGGAGAAGAAAGAGGAGATGAGAAAAGAGGAGATGAGAAAAGAGGAGCTGGTGAAAAATACGAAGGGTCGTGTGTTGTTGGATGTGCTTGGATGTGCTGAAGAGGTGGGATGAGAATTTTGAATTGTTGAATATTGAAGATGTCAGAGAGGCTGAAGTTGTTGCTGTGGATGGTGGAGCACAGATGCCGGTGTTGGGAGCATGAACGGGCATTACTAAGGAAGTGGTGCAGGAGACGGTAGAAGTGTCGAAAGCACGGCAAGCCACAGGTTAGGCGTTGATACAACATATAGGCAAAAGATGGGTTGAATAACGGTAGTCGAATAATTGGGGAGGTTACTGAATCTGTATTAATTGTCGAGCACGATGCCGATTGAGTTCCGCTTTATAAGGGCGAAGGTGATAAAAAAGTAAATGCGGCAACTCAACAGGTATCAGTTATTTACGTGCGATGGGTAAGCTAATGAAGATCATTAGACGGAAAGGTTGGTGCGAATGGCTAGGAACGGTGTGGCTTGAGGAGTGGTTCTTTCCCCCAGATCTTCCTACGGTGTAGGTAAACCAGCTGTCGGGCCTTGCTGCCGACACTGATCTTGGACCTCACTCCTGGCCCGATGTGTGAGTTGCGGGGTCTCCCGGCCAGACCCATAAACGCCGAAGGGCTTAGTTTGTTTGCTTGTGAGTGTATGAGAGGAGTGGAGCGCCTTACCGTCGGCCACCCTCCATCTAGGGGATTCGGCCAAGGGTCTGTGCATATCTATAATTGCAAACAAACAATACTTTTACATGTGGAATTTAAATTCGTTTACAATTTTGTAACGGTATTTCACTTGGACAAAGTTTCTTAATAAAATTTGTAATCAAATTACCGCTGAGCTTGAATACGTAGGGGAACATATATCGTAAAAAAATTATTAACCTTGATGAATCTTGACGTCATTTCTTCGGCTACTGTACATACCATAAACATAACTGCCTATGGATACTTCTCAAAACAAAATGACACGCGACGATTCAACTTTTCAAACAACGGAACAAGAAAACCAATGGACGCAAAATGTAAATTTATCATAGTATGTCTTACCCGTGCAGCGGACGTTACGAAGCGGGGGAGCCGACTGGCGCTGGCAAAAGTGCTGATGGCGGTAACTGACGAGCCACCGACACCAGTTCTGACGTCAGCCGGTCAGCTGTAGCAGAGTTTAGAACGGGTGAGAAACATCGCGACAACTGCGGTTTATACGGAAGGATTTAATTGGAATATTTTTGATCAGCTCGACCACGGTCCAGTCCCAAAACACAGCAAATCTTACTGTCTCGTCATTCACTAGGCAGAGAAGAGTTTGGGGTAGCCCTGTCAATGGCCAACAGTGCACGCGGTCAGAAAGACAGAGTACAGTTAAGTGTAGTCAAGCTCATGACCAGCGGTGCACACGTTTTACATAGTGATATGGAGTTAATAATACTCATTATCATTGCTATATATACAGATACAACTACAAACAGTAAGATCAAAGTCATATAGAAGGATATAAGGCAAGTGCATTTCTAAAGCAATAACCCGAGTCAGTTCTTTCACCTAACTAGAACTAACGCTGTAGAATAGCGCTCTGGAATATCCTATTATCAATTTATCACCCGTTTTCAGTGAGACAAATTACACTCCCTACCCGCGCTCTGGAATATCCTATTATCAATTTATCACCCGTTTTCAGTGAGACAAATTACACTCCCTACCCTTCATAATGTGAATGTGTGTAATTTTGTCTATCATTTGTTCGTAGATCGTGTCAGTGGGGAGCGAGGTGAATGCTTGGTGTAAAGTGAAGGTGGGTCTGAGACAAGACTGCGTTATGTCTCCCAAGCGGTTCAATCTCTACGTGGATGGAGTGGTCAGGGAGGTGAACGCGAGTATATGGTGTCGTGGCTTGGAGCTGGTGGAAGCGAATGGGCGGAATTGGCAGTTGACTCAGTTACTGTTGGCGGATGATACGGCTCTGGTGGAGGATTCAGAGAAGAAGCTGTGTATGCTAGTATCGGAGTTAGGTAACTGTGTACGAGAGGAGGAAGCTTCGAGTGAACGTGGGTAAAAGTAAAGTAATGTGATTTTCGAGGAATGTCGATGGGAGCAGAATTAGTGTCCTCATAAAGGGAGAGTTATTGGTGCAAGTTCAGTGTTTTATCTGGGCTCCCATGTATCTGGGCTTCCATGTGGAGAAGACTGAACTAGAGGAAATTGAGGTGAAGTCGCACCACCATCCCTATCAACATTGAGACACCATCTAATCGGTTTTTCTCTGACGATACATATGTTTTCTATGTTGCTACCGATCACAATTATCTTTGCCAATTACCATAAGTGTTAGCTAGCGTTTCGTCTATTTCTATGTTTTAAATTTTCCCGTTTCGTTTTAGTATAATTAAAATACAAACTCAGTCTTTTCGAGGAACGATAGGCAGCTTCTAACTTTGACAAAGATTAACTCGATTTTAATAGCACTCATTGAACTGGTTCTAACAATTACCGTACCATTTTTGATGATGCAATCATTGTCTTATAAGCTAATACTCTACCTTGTCTTCTATAACGAAAGTATATTCATCCGACTTGTGTACTCCAGCATTGGATTATTCTGATTCATTGATACTTAGCAGTAACTGGTTATTATTTCTCCACACTCATCATAATTGCCCCTGCCAATTACCCTTGGTGTTAACTAACGCCTCATCTATTTCAATGTCTCAATTTTTTTAAAGTGTGATCTGTCTGTCGATAAATAAAATGTAGCCGCTCGCATTAATTAATTTATACAAATATACATAAATTAATGAATTCTACCAATTACCGTGGAATTTTAAAGTTGCAATCGCCATCTTAAAAGGTAACATTGTTCTCGATTCTTTTCTAGGAGAACTCCGTCCATCTGAGTTTTGTACTCCCCCACTGAATTATACTGATTGTCGTCCATATATGTAAGTAGGTATGCACGCGTATATGTGTGTATTTGTGTGTTTTTCCAGTATATGTAATTGTATATATATATCCGTGCATGTATATGTATATTTATATGAATATATAGGTGTTGGTATATATTTAATGGTATATTGTGTATTTCATTCGGTTCCATGAAAGACAAGCCAGCCGCCTACTAGAGATGAGCTGCGATGCATTCATTTATTTTGGATTTATCAATCCCATGCCCATGAGTTTCTCACTTAGAAATATAGCACATATTGTGAAAACTGTTTTGCAACACGAAGTAGCTACAAATCGGCCGCCGACAGGAGATGTGCTGTCACAAATTCATTTTTATTTCTCGCTTCGCTAATTCAAATACAGCATTTAAAAAAATAACTTTGATGTGTTAGACCTAAGTATTTAAAACCCATTGCTAGACGCTGGAAATAAACGATTTAATAATAATAATAATAATAATAATGCAGGATGGGTATAAAGTGTTGAGTACACTGAAGAGTGTAATGAGCTGTAAGACGTCGGGGATGGCAGCAAAGAAAGGGTTGTATGAGGGTGTAATCGTCCCAACTGTGCTCTACGGCGCTGAGACTTGGGGGGTGAGAGCAAAAGAGACAAGAAGGTTGGAGGTTTTCGAGATGAAAGGTTCGAGGAGCAAGGCTGGAGTGACGCTGAGAGACGATCAATAGCTTCGCCTAGCTTCGTGTTCTGAGATGGTTCGAGCACATGGTGAGGATGGACAAAGGGAAATTGGTAAAAAGGGTGATGAGAGCGGAGGCGAGTGGACGTAGGCTTAGAGATAGACCGATGTTTGGGTGGATGGATGGTTTGAAGCAGGTGTTAGAAAGGAGACAGGAGTGTGGAGGTAGCGAGAGAGGGTGCAATGTATAGGCGCAAGTTGCGAATGGTTGTGAATGGATGATTTTGATGTTGCCCTGGTGTGCTTTCCCGGGTTGATCGTGGGTGGAGAAGGGGGGCGTCATCATCACGCAGCAGGGGTAAACCAGTCAAACTGTCGGGCCCTGCTGCTGGCATTGACTTTGGACCGCACTCAAGGTCTTCGGCCAGACTCTTTAGCGCAAAAGAGCTAAGTTATGTGAGTGTTAGTGAAAAGGAGGAGTGTGAGGTGCGCCTCACCATCGGCCACCCTCATTCCTGGGAGATTTTGCCTAGTGTCTGCATCTGATATAATAAGAATTGAGTGTAAATTTGTGTACATGTATCATTTATACATAGCTAACAAGAATGGCCTATTACTTACACTGACATCTATGAAATACTGTAGCTTGCATCAGCTAGTTGTGCAGCTATTATTTTTTTAAAAGCATTGACATTAGGCCCAAGAGTAATTAAAGAACCCTGCTTTCCAATAGACAGAAAACTTGGAAAAAACAGTAACAAACGGAAATTTGATTCATCATAAATGTTGAACCGCAATGTAGATAACATGTTTTTATCTAGGTACCTACTCTTGAACTAATATATAAGTTTTATTATAATTTTTATTTTAAAACATTAAAAAACTATCTTGAAAAAGAACGTTTTTTTACGCGTTTTGATTTTTAAAAAAATTCTAGTAAAAATGGGCATGTGCCCAGGTAAATGCCCAATACAACCCTGCTTTGCCGTGGGTTCAGTAGGTTGCGGCAGGGATGGGCCGGGTCTTCTATCTTGGTAATAATTATAGAAATGTTTTGGATGAGGAAATCACGATTCTATATTTACCGGGAAAATTTTATCATTCTTATTGATTCAAAACGACAAAATAAGTCTAGACGGCTCATGTCTCAGAAGTCGAGACCCGGGAATGGACCGCATCGGACTTTTCTTGACTCATCAAACTGAGGGGCCAAAAGGACTTGCATAACCCCTCATTATAAGGGGGGTATAAGCGCCCTCGTGGGTAGCCGCCTTTACGTCCCGCAGTTAGAGGTAAATACTTCTGACAACTTCAATGCTGATGCAAGTTTCGTGTGAAAAATTATAATAAACCTAATACAACAGACATTACCACAATAGATATACACGAGTCATCAAACATCCTCGTGCCAGCCAAGTGCAGCCGACAGTCACCACCACACTAACCTAGCTTCAACTCCTGGTATGAGGGCTGGGAGGCCATGAGCGGGGCTTGCGCTGACTGCTTGGAGAGGCGGTCGCTCTGTTCGGTGGCAAGGCTCTGCACCAGCTCTGCTGAGGCAGCCAGCTGACCCGCCACACCGCCACCTGACGCTTCTGCCCGCTCTGGAGGATATAACAAATGTGTTGTCTAATAATGTTACCGGTCAGCAGTCAATCCCTTAGTGAAAGCACGGCCACAATTCCACAGACAGAAGATACAACTAAGCAAAATGACGAACTTTTTCTTAGAGCGCTCAGACCACATCTCAGCTGCGGAACTAGAAATATAACACATGAGTTGACACTTTGAAGAAGAGCGTTAGCTCACACGCTAAAGACCCCGCAACATTCAAATAATCTCCATAAGTGAAGTTACATGCTAAATTACCCAGACTTAGCGTAGTTTCAGTGAAAAAATGGTAAGATATAGATACATTGTAAGATATAAAAACATTGTACATGTCCTTTGGGGAACTCATTCCTAATAAATTATACGTACCATGGGCTGTTTTAATGCCAGCATTCCATGTAATAGTAGGAAGTTAAATGTATTCCTGTATAAGGCAATCATTTAAGAAACACAATTTTATACAATATTCTATCATTATTTTCGGAGTCTTTATTACCAATCAATGGATAACAGTAAACGGCATCCATTAAAATAGGGAAAGACGACTCGCATCCACATGACTATGTCAATAGACAATAGACAAATTAAGTTTCCAATAGTCCAGTACAGTAATAAACATACCCATGTGTAATCTACAAGGCCAGAACACAAACCTGAGGTACTTAGAACAGCCAACCTGAGAATAGAAAAGCGTCTCACCGGTGCATGCCATTCCGTGGGACTCAGTCTTAGCGACACCAACTACTCACCCCCAGTGACTAGGGAGCTGACGTGACAAGCCATCAAACGGCCTTTTGCCCTGACGATACTGGCCACTCACCCAGGGTGTCTAGGAAGCCAACATCACATGCCATCCAGAAGCATCCTGCCATGTCGACACCAACTACTCACCCAGGGTGTCAAGGAAGCTGACGTCGATGCCGAGTTCACTGAGTGACCGCAAGTTCTGCAGGCCCGTAGCGGGGGAGGCGGCCTCAGCGGGCTTGATATCCTTCTTGTCGTCCAGCTGTTGCTGCTCCAGTCTGAAGAGTCGAGGCCAGTGTATGAAAGGGGTATAATGATTGAAGTACATGATCGGTGGAAGAAAGGCAATGACTATAGAATGAAAACTCGACAGTGATGTTAATAAGAACGATGCTGTGCTGATGAAGCAAACAACAAATAGCATTCATTGTTTAGGTGCTAACAAAACCATATGCCGAAGCATTATTTTGAAAATCATCGAGTCGCTGCACCTTGAGGCCAGCTGTCGCTAGTAACATCACTCGCATTGCTCTCTGAGGTTCTTCTCTCTCACCCTGCAAGGACCTTAGTTCTAGCAGCGCATCACCGCGCCGTCGAGGACCTCTCGTGACTGACCTTTGTTGCGCAAGCTGGTGCTGGGTGGCGATGGTGGCCCGCGTGCGGCTGTGCTGGCCGGAGGTGAGCAGGTTAAGCAACTGGTCCACCAGCGTTGTTGCCATGCTGCAGTCGCGAGAAAATTCGCATATGCTGCACACAAAAGGGACAGGGAGAGGTCAGGTCAAGGCAAACTCATGGGTTCATCGGTCAACAGCGTGACAGACAGCTATTCATTACATTGGTGGACATAAACATCACCTTTGCTACATTATCAAACTCAACATGACAGGCAACAAGTCTATGGTGATGATTTTAACTTTATCTACAATTACGTAGAACGTGTCTGGTCCTTGCACAAGTAAGGTTACAGGTGACTACAGCATCGGCAATATACCATCGAGTACGACAAGAAGAGAACAAGTTATCTACGTTACATCATTTCAATGTTTGTGAAGTAGACGAATGTTTTGTTCCTCAAGGGTTCCCCATTCTACTCCCACCTTGTCACCTCTCCCACCTTGTCACCTCACCCACTACCACGCCCACCAACCCCACCGCCATATCTTGCACTGCCAATGTCGGACACTTAAACGTACTTCAGATGAACACAAACAGCATCGATCCATTCACAACCATTCTCCACTCAAGCCTGTTCATTGCACGCTCTCTCGCTACTTCCAAATTAATGTCTCTCCTTCCTAACGCCTGCTTCACCCCATCCATCCACCCAAACTTCGGTCTACCTCTAGGCCTGCGACCACTCGCGTCCGCATTCATCACCCTTTTCACCTATCTCGCTTCGTCCATCCTCTCCATGGGCCCGAACCATCTCAGAAAACGCGAATCCACTGTCCTCCAACTTCTTCACCATCCCTGTTCTGATTCGAACCACGTCGTTGGTGATCCGGTCTCTCAGCCTTACTACAGCCATGCTCCTCAAACATTTCATTTCGAAAACATTCAACCTTCTTCTCTCCTCTGCTCTCACCCCCCAAGCCTCAGCTCCGTAGAGCACAGTTGGGACAACAACACCCTCATACAGCCCTCTCTTTGCTTCCATCCCCAACGTCCTGCAGCTCATTACGCTCGTCAGTGCACCCAACACTTTACACTCCTCCTTCACTCACGACTTCACCTCAGTTTCCACTAATTCAGTCTTATCAGGGCCGTATCATCCGCAAATAGCAACTGGCTCAGTTGCCAACTCCGCCCAATCGTTTCCAACAGCTCCAAGCCACGATCCCGCCACATCACGCGGCCTTGTCTCAGTCCCACTTTCACTGAGAACCAATCACTCACCTCGCTTCCCACTCTGACACATGCTTGACTGCCAACATAAAAACTCTGCACCGCTTTCAAAAAATGTCCGCCTACTCCTTACAAACGCAACACTCTCCACAGCGCTTCCTTGTCAATCCTGACGCATGCCTTCTCCAGATCCATGAAAGCCCAGAACACGTCCTTTCCCTTTGAAAGGAACGTCTCACAGGCCTGTCTCACTGCAAAACTCTGATCGGCCCACCCTCTACCACTCCAAAAACCACACTGTTCCTCTCAAATCACGCAGTCCGTACAGTTTCTAATCCTTTTGATCAACATTCTCGTACAACTTACCAACCACACTTAACAGACTGATACCTATCAAGTTGCAGTATTCATTTATATCTTCTTTGCCCTTATACAGCGGAACAATGCAGGCACTGCGCCACTCAATTGGTACCACGCCTGCCGCAGTAACCTCACCAACCATTCGATAATCGTTACTCCATCCTTTTTCAGGCACTCGGTCGCAACGCCATCCAAACCAGGGGCTTTCCTGCATTCATCACCTCCACTGCCTCCTGCACCTCTTCCCTAGTAATGTCCGCCATAGGTCTCTCCCAAAACTCGCATCCGAGTACCACCACCTACAGCTACAATTTCAGCCTCTCCATTATACTCAATATTCAACAACTCATCAAAATACTCGGCCCACCTCTTCCGTACATCAACAGTAACTGGCCGTTTTCATCTTTCATCATTACCGTCTTTCCGGTCTCTCCCTTTCTCACCCTCTTCACCTCTTTCCAGAACATCTTTTTGTTCTCCTCAAAATTCTGGCACAACAGTCTGCCCCACCTGGCATCAGCGTCCCTTTTGGCTCTCTTCACCACCCGCTTCACCTCGTTTCTCTCTTTATAGCTTTCATGTGCCATCACTCCTTCAACGCTCCTCTATACCGTGCGCCCGCCAGTTTAACCTCCTCGTTCCACCACTCGCAAGCTTTCCTTCTGCACCCGCCCACACGGCGCGCACCACACACATTTTTCGCAATCTCAGCAACGCATCTCTTAACGTTTTTGAAAGCCTAAACCTTCAGGTAGTGGTAGGAAGCAAAGAAGGGGAGTGGCTGGAAGTGATTAGCATAAAAAATTCTTGCAGAGTAAAATGCAAACAATGTTGAATAAAGACTTGTGTACTCCAGCATTGAATTATTCTGATTCATTGATACTTAGCTGTAGCTGGTTATTATATCTCCACACCAATCAACAATTACCCCTGCCAATTACCCTTGCTGTTAACTAACGTCTCATCTATTTCAATGTCTCAATCCTTTTAAAGTGTGCTCTGTCTGTCGATGAATAATATGTAGCCGCTCTCTGTCTCACATAAGTAAATTCGATGCAAATATAAATAAATTAATGAATTCTAACAATTACCGTACCATTTTCAAGTTGCAATCGCCATCATAAAAGGTAACATTGTTCTCTATTCTTCTCTTGGAGAACTCTATCCATCTGAGTTTTGTACAACCCCACTGAATTATACCGATTGTCGTCCATATAGGTAGGTACGCGTATATGTGTGTATTTGAATGTGTACATGTATATGTATTTGTATATATATGTTCGTGCATGTATATGTATATTAGTATGAATATATAGGTGTTGGTATATATTTAATGGTATATTGTGTATTCCATTCGGTTCCGTGAAGGACAAGTCAGCCGCCTACTAGAGATGAGCTGCGATGTATTCATTAATTTTGGATTTATCAATCCCATGCCCATGAGTTTCTCACTTAAAAATATAGCACATATTGTGAAAACTTTTTTGCAACACGAAGTAGCTACAAATCGGCCGCTGACAGTAGATGTGCTGTCACAAATTCATTTTTATTTCTCGCTTTGCTAATTCAAATACCGCATTTTAGAAAATAAATTTGATGTGTTAGACCTAAGTATTGAAAACCCATTCCTTGACGATGGAAATAAAAGATTAATAAATGATAGTGAGATTGAGCCCATAAGTGCTTCTTGCATAGTGAGGACAAAATCGAGCAACAAGTTGGGCACAGAAAACGATGAGAAGCGAATCAAAGTTCAGAAGTTTCTGCGTAGTCAAAATGAAAAAGGACTAGCAGATGCAATCGAAGATAACGAGGATTGGAAGAGATTTGTAATTGAAATATAGATATAATCAATAGATACTAGTTATGTAGGTTGATCGTTCAATCAAGTATTCAGGTTCACGTCTTAGTGTTATTGAAGTTGGCTTTAATTTTAGCAGTATTATAATTTCTCTGATGATTTATGCAGTCTTGAGCTCCACCAGTGGCGCTGCCACACTGATATCTAAGGAATGACTGCACTTAGGTTGTAAGTTGTCACTTCATGTTGCTACTTGGTGAAAATGATGTTTGTTAGTTTGAGCCACTTGGCATAATGTTCAACTATTCATCATTGTACTTAATTCAAGTAATGTTACTTTTATTTCTCCATAATACACAAGCCCACCTTCATCTAACGTATTTTCACACTACATAAGAAGCTAATAATACGAACGAATTTTTTCAGTTGAATATTATTCAGTTTAAGGGAAAATACTAGAAGAAAATAGAAAAGCTGAAGAAGAAAGTGTTTTTTTCAGATTGGTCTTTTTCGAGGAAAAACATTGTCTCAATCATATTGTCTCCAATCGTGCCCACCCTGCACAGGGGTCCGTACTCTCCCAGTCACTCTTCGACGCCTTCATGCACGATCTGCCCACACCAACACAACCAAACACCTATATCACCTACATAAGGCTAAAGCACATCAACACAAAACAAATATTTAGAAGCCTCACCAACCGTTCGACTTCAGTCGCAACGCCGTCCAAACCAGGAGCGTTTCCTACGTTCATACCTCTACCGCCTGCTGCACCTCTTCCTTAGTAATATCCACATTTCTTGCACCCAAAATCAGCATCCGTGAAACACTACCTACATCCTCTCTGACAACCACAACTTTGAACAACTTTAAATATATAACCACTCCAAAAACCACCGGCTGTTTACATCTTTCACCACTTCTTCCTTCTCCGTCTGCATGTTACGATGTTTATAAAACTGGAGACCTAGTTCTAAACGAACGTATTTTTGAAAGTAATTAATTTTATTTAAAACTCGTCGTCGTATGATAGAGCTCCAACAGAGCAGCAGCACGAGGCAATGCTTTTCATTTTCATTATAACTGTATAACAGATGGCGGTTTAGGATTTTTGTCCAACCATTACAACGAACGGACGACGGACATTCATTCTTGTGAAATCATTGCAGTTACTCTGTCGAATGCTATACAACACTCATAATTTTGCTGAAAAAACACGACCTTTGTAAAACGATGTCCTCGCACATGGGCTAGAAGACAGTGAAATCAAATCGAATTTTATGTCTCGGTTTCATGATTTCAATCTCTGCCTCCGCCTCAATTTCTATCACCAAGATCATTTCCATCCCTTCCCCGCCTCATATCAATCATGATTTCATTGCTTTATTCATTTTTTTTGCTTATGCCTTCATTTTTCCTCCCCATAGCCTCTCCGCGTACTGGACGGCCACTACCCTCTTCGTATACTGGATGGCTCATACCCTCTCTGTATACTGGATGGCCCATACCCTCTCCGAATACTGAACGGCCCCTTCCAACCCCTTCACCTCTCCGCGTACTTGATGGTCCCGCTTTGAATTCACGCCGCCCCTTTATGCCTTGTAGCCGGGGCCTTAGAATCGTGCTACCGTATCCACCGCGTGTCGTAGAAGGCGACTAAAGGGGCGCCCTGTAGCCAGGAGTAT